>QANX01000172.1:7114-25758 GCA_003254975.1 Ochetophila trinervis
AAAGGAAAAAAGTTCCTCCTTGTGCTTGATGATGTCTGGGACATTAAAAATCGTGAAAAATGGCTGGAGCTAGTAAACTTGTTAAAAGATGGTGCGGTCGGAAGTAGAATAATTGTAACCACGCGTGATGAAATGGTTGCACGCACTATAAATGGCCCAGAGGAAAAGTCTTATTGTTTAGGAATCTTGGATGAAGAAAGATCATGGTCTTTGTTCAAGATATTAGCCTTTAAGCAAGGACAAGAGCCAAAAGATTCTAACATTCTGGAGATTGGAAAGGAGATTATGAAAAAGTGTGGAGGAATTCCTTTAGTTATTAGAACCATTGCAAGCATGTTGTATTCTGAAGATCTCGAAAAGTGGTCATCTTTCAAAGACAAGGAACTTTCAACAATATCCCAATATGGTGAAGATATTACACCAAGGCTTAAGTTGAGCTATGATCATCTCCCATCACATTTAAAGCATTGCTTTGCTTATTGCAGTTTGTTCCCTAAAAATCATCTTATTGAAGTGCAAGACCTAATAAAGCTTTGGATGGCTCAAGGATTTATTCAGTTATCAAGTCAGTCGTTGGAACACGATGCATTTTGCTAAATTTAAATGATCGCTATGATGAAAAAATTGGCCCAAAAACTCATCATGTATCATTTAATTATGAGGCAAAACCACAACCAACGTTGTTGGCTAAGGCAAAAAGGATTAGAACAATTCTTCTGCCTAAAACTGGCGATAGTCCTTATGTTTTGCTTAGAGAAGGAACCTTTGACTCATCAATTAATAAAGTTGACTTGAATTTTATGTTTCTGCGAACTTTGGAACTTCATACTCACAATATGGAGATAATACCAAATTCTATTGGTAAGTTGAAGCATCTTAGATATCTTAATCTTTCACATAATATGAAGGTGAAGGCATTGCCCGATTGTATTACAAGGTTGTGGAATTTGCAAACGCTACTTCTGGTTGGCTGTGAGAATCTTCACACATTACCAAAAGACATTGCAAAACTAGTCAACCTTCGGCATCTTGATATCCAAGGTTGTTGGGCATTGAGTCATATGCCACGTGGAATAGGTCAGATGACTAATCTACAGACGTTAACTGAATTTGCACTGAGAGAGAACTTGGAGGATAGTGGACAGCTAAGTGAACTTGAAAATCTGAACAGCTTGAGAGGACGTCTGAAAATTGCAGTTGAAAAAGATGGGATAGAATGTAAAGGTGCAAATTTGAAGAGTAAACAATATCTTCAGTCCTTGGAATTAAATATTTATGGGAGAATAGTGGATGAGTGCGAAGATGATCTGTTGCCACCTCCAAATCTTAAAGAATTAATTTTATGGGGTCCCTATTTCAGTGATGTGTTATTAAATTGTGTCCGCTNTAAATTAATTTATTATGGTTGTTAGATGCATATTATAAGATAAGGTTCATTATATCTTCTTTATTAGGTGTACTTTTATTTTTATATTTATAAAGTTTCTTTTTAACTGTCGAGATTTGCTTGACTGTGATGCTCTATCTACTCCCCTTGATTTATTGTCTTTGATCAACATGATCTTTCTTTCCTTCATAAGGGATTTTGTGGAAATGGGGCAACAACTTATGTATAGTGTAGCTGATGATTCTTCATGTAGTTTTGTTTGCAAGTGGCAGATCTTATCATGTTGAATTTTAGATTATTTAATAAGTTCATTGCTTATATTCTAGGAGCACGGAATGGCCAAGTCCTACTATTTTGGAAAACAATAAAGATTTGGTTGATAATTAACATTGAGGTTGTGATAAACTATGACAACAGATAAGAATGATATGATAACAAGTATTTGTTGTCGATAAAATACTTGCATTTACTGTAGTCCTGCTATCTCAAAAAAAATCTAGATCCAGAGTTTAAGTCCATTGTTGAATGCCAAAAGCTTTTAGATAGAATTAAGTATAAATAGGCAATATAAGTTAAACTAAACTCGCTATATATAAATGTAATGTTAATGTGATTTATGTCGGATACAAGTGGTTATTTATGAGAATGGTAATAAGGTGGTTAAATATAAAGCGAGTCATTTCATAAGTGGTTATATTATTAGATCTCTATCTCATCAAGTGTATTAGTAAACTTTAATCTTTATCTACATAAGGAGATTATGCTATGTAACTGATGCATATGAAGATAAAATGTTTTCCTTTCTATTTTTTCCTTGTCTATGTATCTCTATATATTTTCTTTTGCTTAATTTTATAACATTCTCCATATTCTTCCTTTTTTATTCATTTATATGAGTTTCGTTTCAAAAATAAGTTCTAATTCATACATATAATATTTATGTAAATTATCTAACTTGTCAATTTTATCAAATTTATAAAATAAATAATAAATAAATAAAAGTTTTGATGGAGGGAAGAACCAATCAATACAAGTTGTCTATTTTGTGTCTGGTACCATATTTATCTATGACAATATGATTTGCATCATGTGGCATATTTCAACACATGATCCTCCACATTAACTGTCACATATGTAATAAACGATCTACCTCCATTTATTATAATCTAGTATAATTTAACTTATCAATTAATTCAATTATTACTATAATCTCTGTTTAATGGACATTCAATTCCGCCATAACTAAAAGCCTCATTCTTTTTTAAAGAAAGATATCATGATATCTCATTCTTTTGATAGGTTTCAAATGCATCTATGTTTCTCTTCTTTTTTAAAGAAGTTAATTTATTGCCACTATTTTTTATTTTATGTTCAGTTTTATTTTTATACATTATACCATGCTCCCCACTTTCTTATTTTAAAAAAAAAAAAGAAAAAAAAAAAACTCAGTACAATATTTATATAAATGCAAATCTAACAGCCCAGTATACTTCTAACTAATACAAATAGTTTTAGAATACTCTGAGCTAAAATGACTATCCCTAAGTCGTTGGTTGGTTTGTCCATGATAGCTTTGACGCTGGTAATCACCAGCAGCCTCTATGATTGCATTGAGAATTTTGGTCAAGGTTGGGATTTGGCTCATGCAACATTTTATGGAGACATGACGGGTGCCGAAACCATGAGTTAGTGACATTAATTTCGTTTTATTTTATTTGTATTTTTTATTTTATAAGTTTATATTTTGTGACATATAATTCAAAACTCCAGAAAGCATTAATAGAAGTTTGATAATTAGATATATACGAAGATGACATTTTCAAATATTTCAGAGGGGGCTTGTGGGTATGGAGATCTGTTCAAACAAGGGTATGGCCTTGAAACAACAGCATTAAGCACTACACTCTTCAATCAAGGTGCTACATGCGGAGCTTGCTTTCAAATAATTTGTGTAAAATCAGCATGGTGCAAAAAGAATGCAGAAGCAATCAGAGTAACAGCGACGAATTTTTGCCCTCCAAACTACACAAAAACGAAAGAAACATGGTGCAATCCGCCTCAAAAACACTTTGACCTTTCCATGCCAATGTTCGTTAAAATAGCTGAATATAAAGCTGGGACTGTTCCGGTTGTTTACCGCAGAGTGATGTGCTACAAGAAAAGTGGAATTAAGTTTGAGCTTAAGGGAAATCCATATTGGTTGCTTGTGTTAGTGTACAATGTAGGAGGGGTTGGACAAGTTGTTGATGTGAAAATTAAAGGTTCCAAAACTGAATGGATACAGATGACACGGAATTGGGGCCAAAATTGGCAAACTTGGGGACAATTACAGGGGCAGAGCTTATCTTTCAAAGTAATTGCTGCTGATGGTAGGATGGTGCAATCTGATAATGTTGCACCACCAAATTGGCAGCTTTATCAAGTCTATGACGGTAAAAACTTTGGAAAATATTAAGCCTTTTGTTTGGTAGGAATGTGTGTTGGATTTGCTTTCTTTATTGGTTTATGCTATTAGGTTCTAACTCTCATTCACATGATAGAAGAACTAATGCTCACTGTTTATGGGGGAATTAGAGAAGAAATTCCAATTTCTTCTTGATAATGCTGTGGATTTGCATTTGGAATTAATATATGGATATAAACTGATATTTTAATACAACTGATATTTTCTTGTTTTATTTATTGCTTATTATATTGTTCCAAAAAAAAAATTAGTATAGTTGAGTATCTTCTATTATTCAATTTGTTCAAATTGGAGTCTTTATAATAATTTGAACACTTAGATACTTTCATTTTTCTAAAAAGTTACAATCTGGTCAAATAGGGTTAAATATAACACATTTTGTCAAATTGGGATAATGTGCGTTGCATGTAACCGCCTAAAATTTGAACTATCAGTTCTGCACAACAATTGTTGGTCGACAAATATATATTTGGAAAATCTGGAGTGTGGGATAATTTCACACTGCCATATATATATCCAGTCAAATAATAAATGTATATCTAAATTATTCAAATTATATAACAATTAAGATTCAGTAGTAGCCAAATCAGACTGGTACTGTATGGATTTAATAGTGGTCAAATCATATTCAAATTGGAGTTTTTATAATTAATTTAAACACTTAAATACTTTCAATTTTTTTTTAAAAAAGTTACACTACGGTCAAATATGATTAAATATAACAAATTCTATTAAATTGGGATCATGTTCGTTGCATGTAACCCTATAAAATCTAAACTACCATTTCTCCACAACAATTGTTGGTCAACAAATCATATATTTGGAAAATCTGGTGTGTGGGATAATTTGACACTGCCTATATATATATATATATATATATATATATATATATATATATATACAGAAACAATATAAACCCCAACTGTTGGGGTTTATAGCGTCCCCGACAGCATATTCATATACACAGAGTTAAAGACCCAGCTTCAACATTTCAATTTTCAATTTCAAATTTTAACCCCTCACATGATTAGCATGTGGTCTACTTTGAAGTGTTGACCATCCTCCCCGAGACCTCCCACAGCGCCAACCTCCCCGAGACCTCCAATCCCCCCTGCGATTCTACTCACTCTGAGCCCCCCCTGTGATTCTCCTCTGTCCGAGCCCACTCTGACAACCTGCAATTCTCCTCTCTCCCTCCCCCTGCGATTCTCCTCTCCCCCTTTCTCCGTGCACAGCCCTAAATTAGTTTCTGCTCGATTGCAGAGATTTCAAGCTCACTCCACCGATTGAAGCCGACACAGTCGGAATTACACCACCTCCTCCATAGAGGCCACACTGTTCATGTGGCAATCGGAACCTATGGTTTGCTTTCTTTCCTTTTTGCTTTTTTTTTTAGTGCGGTGATGATACAAATTTCGTGGACTAGAGTTTCTGATCTGGGTCTCAAAACCTAGTTGATGATAAACTTTCCGATAACTGGATTAATTTTCCATTTTCTATTTTTATTTTTATTTTTTATGATGATAGCGATCAAAGATTTTGTGTTAAATGTATTGTAGTTTATTTCATTTTTGCCTTTTTTTTTTTTTTAAGAATTTCTTTGTTTGAGATGCATTTTATTGATATAAGATTTTGTGTTAAATATATTGTAGTTTATTTCTTTGTTTGTATTCTATTAGTTTATCTTCCCATGTGCAGGTCACATGCCAGGGGCAAACATGTCATTTTGAAGACTCTCTGTCTCTCTTCCTCCCTCCCCCTCCCTCTATATATAGGAAAAAAAAATCTTCTCTCTCATCTCTTCTTTCTCTCCTCTCTCTCTCTCCATTCACAACCAAATAAAATTTGACTCATTGGGTTTCCAATTCCATTAAAGTCCAAATCGAATCCAAAAACCCATTTTAAAAAATCAACACAAACAGATTAAAAAATTCCCTCTCCTCTCTTCACTTCCCCTCTCTTCTCTCTCCGTTCATAGGAACATAGTCTGATTTTCTTCCGTAGCTTTTTTTCTTGAATGACAAATAATAATAATATATATAATATATATAAGCATTAAATAAAACAAGCACTTCGCAATTGTTTCATCTGCATTCGTCTGGATGGTAATGCATTTGAATAACAAAAGCTAAAATGAATCTTAAATTTTTGCAATAAAATACAAAATTTATGGAAAATTACAAAACGGTGGTGCTTTGTCGTGCTATTTAGACTCAGAGTTGGCTCGAAACGTTGTTCTTTATTGGGATCAATTGTGACCCAAAACAAAGCAACATGAGTCTTTGGTTGGGTTGCTCGTTGTGAACAGAGAAAGAAGAAAGGCGAGAGAGTGTTAAGAGAGAGAGAGAGAGAGAGGAGAGCTGGTTATGAATGAAGAAAGATGAGAGGCAAGAGTGAGAACAATTTTTCTAAAATGACAAGGTTTTCCATTGACATGTGCAGGTCACATGGAGTTCTTTAATGGAATTGAGATGGAAAATAGATAAAGACCATACGGTACTAATTTTGTCAACATATAAGATCAATACTGCCAAAAAACAAACATAAAGGCTAAGTCTATAAAGTACCATAAACATAAGTGACCACAAATGCAAAAAAACCTTATTTTTATTATATCTTTATAATATCTTTTAATTATATTTTCTTCCTACCAAAATTCTAATTTAGCCTATAAATAAAGATTTTAAGCTTCCAAAAGAGGAAAGACAATATTCCACATGCCTATACTTCTTCTTGTCTCTCTATTTTTAACCAAATATTCAATTTTTCTTTTCTGACTTGATCGTTGGATGGTCTTTAGCCAGCGCCACACCAGTGCCTCCAAAGGCCTCTTGACATCGTGTTTTGCATTGCAGGTTCACAAATTCTTCAATGGTGATGAAGGATGAACGATTCACAATTGCGATTTCATGCATCAACTTCTGGTAGTCTAAAATTGTAATAGCTAAGTCATTATTTGTCAACAAATCATAAAATATTGGTTTTTTTTTTTCAGTTTCAATAAATTAGCAAAAATTAATAAAATGGATTATAAGGATTCGTGACTCTATTTTGACAAATATGTTAAAGCTAACCCAATTGGACCAGATTATAATTTTTTTTTTTTGTAAAATTAAATGTATTTAAGTGTCTAAATAATTTTAAGGACCTTAATTTGAACAAATTGAATAATAAAGATGCTAAAGTATATTTAACCCAAAAAAACAAAAACAAAAGAACATGTTAGCTTTTTCTTAATATGACATACTTTAATTGTATGCATTTTTGTTTTATTTTTAGTTTTTTTGCTAATCCATATATAGTTATATACGTTCATATTAAAGTTTCACATCTTTCTAGGAAGTTTTTACATTTTTATTTAAGTAGTATTCTTCCTAATATTTGGTGTGAGGTTTTTGCAATGAGCTAGAAAATGCTTGGGCCCCAAAATAATAGAGGCTATATGGCTAAATAAATAAGGCATCAGATACAAATAGCTCAAGTCATCAGGCTAAGACTACGGGCCATCCACCCACACAAGCTACTGACGACCCAGCTGTGTGAAACAAGACTAAGGGGCAAGCCTTAGAGTGTGGGTGTGTGGGTCACGTGAAGGTGAGGGAAGAGAATCTTCAGGTGGGGTCCATCTCACATCTTAAAATCTCCACCTACATCTCCTTCATGACATTTGTCATAACATGATGATGCAGGGCATATACTCTCCATCTCAAGTATTTAAGGAGGTAGGTAGGGTAATAAGAAAATGATCTCTTTCATTTTTAAGAAGTTGCACCCTCCTCATCCTCCTCTCTCTTTAGCTCTTTCCTTTTTTTTTTCTTTTTTTTTATCTGAGATTTTGGATAATATTGAGCTCTTTCTCTCTCTCCCTATTGAATGCCTCTTTACACCAAGTCACTACAAAAGAGCTCGACCATTCCTTTTTGGGTCTTTTGTTTTTTTTCATTTCACATACATTAGACCATTTTCATACGTTTTTGGAGTTTGTAAATAAAAGAGGAGAGAGAGTTTTCTCAACAAGTATAGCTCACTTAGGCATCAGAGAAATGCTGGAGACCTCACTGGGACCTTTCTTGACTGGATATTCTCTTTTGTAGACCAAGGAGCTAACTACACGTGGACTAGAGGACTTGATCGAAAATGGAGCACAGCAATATTTGTATTTCCTTTTATTATGTGGAATAAACAGAAATATTTTAAATGTTGTTGCTTTCAATTTAAACTATAAAGAATTGGGTCAAATTGGAAATAAAGAACCAATCTAAACAAATACTATTTATATAAATTTTTACCAAAAAAAAATACTATTTATATAAATTACTTATCTTGTCAATATTATCAAGCTTTAAAAAAAAAAAATTTGGATCAAGAGAATGACCAGTTAATACAGATTGTTTATTTTGTATCAATGCAACTGGTACCAAATTTTTTATTCATTATTTAAATAGCAAGTAAAAACATGTAAATTTGTTAAAAATAAAAAATTAAGCTGATCGACCTACAAAAATATTAAATAAGATCAATTAAAATTATAAAAATATTGATGTATATATTGTTAACTAATTTTTTTATTGGAAAAAGAAAAATTCATTCCAGTATTTTATTATTAACAAAATTAACAAATTTAGTACAAAATACAGAATTTGAAGCCAAAAAAAAAGTCAAAACACGAGAGGAATTTTGAAAAGGGTAAAATATGTCATTTCAATAGAAGAGGTGCAAGTCTCACTATCAATAATTTGTTTTTTTAAAAACAAAGCAGCTAACATTAATTTGAAGCAGTAGGCACTTAGCTAACAGGAAGGAAAAGAGGCCTCTAGGTGGACTTCTACTGGGTTACGACAGACGCTTGGGCTTGATCCTCTCGCTTAAATACTTCCTGGGCCAATGACTTTGCTATGAAAATGCCATTTTTCAATTACCAAAAAAAAAAAAACAGGAAGGAAAAGAGCCACACAGGACTAATTTGAAGCAGTAGACACATAAGCTAATAGGAAGAAAGAGAGCCACACAAAACTATCCACTAACTAGGAAATAAAGCCATCAATAGAGAAAGCGTAACGAGCAATCTCATGCTTATCTGTTGACAAAATTACAATGGAAACCAACATGACATTGAGTATATTTACAATATCATTCACAAGAAACATATTCAAACCCTAATAATCATTACCTTCAGTTATAGAGGATACCGTAACTTGAGAATCACTAACCATTTCACCCCCAAAGAAACTAACATGCATGTTAAACAAAATACCCTCTTTAATTGCCAATAGCTCTAATGGCAGCATTGAAATTGTAGCTTAGAAATTTTTCATAGCAGCGACTTTTATAAAACCTTCAGAATTGCAAATCACTAAACCCACCCAAACAACACCTGGGAGACTAGCAATAGCTCCATCGACATTAATTTTGAAAGTATTCATAGCTGGAGGCACCCATTTATGATTTGAACGCACCTTAACCTTAGGAGCCAACAAATTCAAAGTTCAATGAAACTCCAAATGTAAATCGACCACCATGGCAAGCATATAGGCATTAAATCTTGGTTGAGCCCCCATGCACAATAGAATTTCTCTTGTTCCAGATACCCCAATAAACAAAGGAACCTTTTTTTATTTCCTCGAAACAAGATAGAGTAGTCAAAACCATATGACAAAGTTCAGTAAAAGAAGCAACCAAATGAAATTTTAGCACCAGGAAAAAATCCAATTGTTTCTAATTTATTTGGTATTTGAGCATCGCCACATAGCATGTAAGATTGTCTGCTCCTCAAAATTACATAAGGAATAGGTCATGATCAACACCAAAACTTTTAATTTGGAATTGTTTATTGAAAAGTATTTTCTCAGCTAAAAAATCGCCTGAGGGCTATCATGTTCTATTTATATATAGGCACAAAGAAACCTTTACAAGATGAAAGAAATTACAAGATGACACATGTCCAAACTTTTTTCCTTCGATGATTGGAGTAATCAAAGTTTTCCACAATAGATATTTGAACCATCTAGCTTGATTGAACACCCATTTTGATTGAATGGATTTCCAAATGGTGAGGTCCAATGGGTGGCTATATTTATCTCATTTTGGGGAAAACGTTGATGAAGATGAGCCATTAGAAACTTGCTTTGAAAGTTGATTTGACATGTCTATGGCATTTTCCTCGAGGCTATGATACCAGCTTTGAATTTGGAATTGTTTAATGAAAAGTAATTTCTCAACTTAAAAATCAAATGAGGACTATTATGTTATATTTATATATGGGCACAAAGAAACCCTTACAAGATGAAAGCAATTACAAGACACATGTCCTAATTAATTAATAAAGTAAACAGAGCTGTCTTAACAGCCCCCTCAAACAAAAAGGTTGTCAACTACTCTAAGTTTGTCTTTAAAGAAAACAAATATGTGAGATACCAAAGGCTTGGTTGGACAATCAGCTATTTGATCACATGAGAAAAGATAACCATTAAAGTTCAATATAATTTATATTTTTTATAGACAATTAATAGAAACTGCGGTCATAACCATTAAAGTCTATTTGCTACAATTATTAAAACCTAATATGATTGAAAATTCAATTTAGCAATAATACAATCTCACATAAAATAGCAGTACCAAATTATAATTATGAGAAATTGAAAATATAAACAATAAACACAAAAGAACATAAACTAAATGATTAAATTGGACTAAAATAAATACAAGTCTCACAATTATATAACTAGTTTAGAAGCACATTCTTGAGAGAAAAACTCAATTATAATGCTAAAATTCATCTAAAAGTCGGTTATCCTCTTTACAACAATGAGAATACATATTTATACTAAAATCTATGGCTAAAATTGATAAAAAAAAAAAAAAAAACACATAAACAACTTGGGTTTACGCTTGCCCAGGCGCCTGGTACCACGCCTGATACTGCGCCTGGGCTTCTAGGCTTTTTGCACGCAAATGCCTGCTTGAACCTGTACACCAGGCAGCTGGCCAGGTGCATGGTATAGGGCCTGAGGCTTGCTGCCAAATTTCAAATATTTTATGGTTTTGCCATTGTTTCTTCATTTTTAATCTCTTTAAGCTCAAATCCACCTAAAACATAGAAAAATATAAATTAATCAATTTTAAGTGAATAAAACATACTCAAATCAAGTATTGAGGTACATAAAATATATATACATTGTATCCCATCATGTTGTCACACCAAGTTATTGGATAATAAGGGAGAGTAGCATGAAGTTCACGAAGAAAAGACTAAATCCAAGTCAATTTTGCAGTTACTTGTGCTAGAGCCCTATATTCATATTCAGTGCTCGAGCGTGCAATCACAATTTGTTTCTTTGATTGCCAAGAAACAAGACTATCACCTAAATACACATAACAACCACCTATTGATCTTCGATCCTTTGTATAGCAAGCCCAATCAGCATCTAAATAACTAACAAGGCACAATTTGTAATATGCGAGCCATGATTAATTGAGCCTTTAAAAAATATGAGCACTCTCTTAACTCTTTGCCAGTGATAAGTTATGAAATTTTGTAAACTTTGACTTAGCTTATTGACTATATAAGCTATATCTGGCCTAGTGTAAGTGAGGTATTGCAGTGCTCCAACAACACTTCTGTAGATTGTAGGATTGATAATTGGTTATACTTTAATGTGAGAAGATATTTTAAATTTTGTAGCATGAGTTGGACATGGTTTAAAATGCTTTAGGTAAAACCTTTTTAGCAAATCAGCCACATACTTAGATTATGTAAGATACATACAAACATTGCTTGGCAATGAAAATTTTCAAGCTTTTTCTAAATTTTGCTTTATACAAATGACAAGTCAGCTGAGAGATCTCTTCCTTTAAATAGTTGACTTGTCATAAAGCAAAGTTTACTAGGAACTCTTTTAACTTTATTTATGTTGGAGTGGAAGACTTTAATGGAGGATATCATTGTTAGGATCCTTTTGCATTCCCAATCAGTTATTCTTTTATATTTTTTATAAAAAATTGCACATTATTATTTTCATTTACATTTCACGTAATCTACATTTTTAGAGTCAAGCTGCAAGCTACTAGAATACTGCTTTGATAAAAGTCTCAAAGAAATGTATGAGTTATTTGTGTTTGCTGGTGAGTGGGTTAATTGTTACCTTGGGACGTTAGTGTTATTAATTGTATATGATAATGACTTCTTTTGTGGTTTGTATTTGTTGTTGTAGCGAGATCATTGTTCAGACTGGAGCTGGTAGTCTTTGTTTAGCTCCAGGTGAATGGTTCAAAACCAATGTAAAATATTTTCCTTAATTATTTCTATTACACTTTCGATTAGCCTGCAAAATTAAGTATATGTTCACATTGCAAAATGTTATATTCTATTTGTTTATGTACTTGACCTAGCGGTGAAATTTTTAACATTTCGTGAAATAACCAAGCACAAGCCAAAAGAAGCTCATGTGTAGTTTCTAATGCATTCTTTTCAAGTATGCTCGTAGCATTATTAATGTATGTTTAAAATTTGATTTTGAGATTGATGACTGCGGATTGGTTTCTAACGCCTTCCTTATCATAACTGTATTGGTTGTTATAACTTGTTTAGCAAAAAGTTTTACATAAAAAGACTTTGAATTCCGTTATTGATACATAGGCAAAAACTTGAAAATTGGTTGTCAAATTTTGGTGCACCGGTTTTTAATTTCAAAATTTGAATGACCCAAATTTAAAATCATAATAACCATTTATTTTATGAAATGTATCTCCAATTGCCACTTGCCAACCTTATCTTCTTAAATGTCTTGATCGATTTTGCTCTCTCTCTCTCTCTCTCTCTCTCTCTCTCTCTCTCTCTCTCTCTCTCTCTTTCTCACACACACACACACGCACAACTCATATTAAGTCTTTTTCATTTAGTCTATCCCTCCAAGCTCACGAACTTAGCTTCCTAAATTTCACTCTCTCTATGTTAAGACCCAACTAAATCGTAACCAACAAATCAGCAAATGCCCACCCTATTTTGCTATCACTAGTCTGTTCCACCTCTGTGAATTTCTTAGAACTTGCCTCTGTAGTACCAAAGTAAATTTGTAAGGTGAGTTATATCTATTTAAATCACCATAATCTTTTATCTCTTGCATGTTATTCAGAAAAAAAAAATTAAGTATATTCGCCCTCTCATGGGTCACATGTGTAGATATAACTTTTTCAAGATTTTTCCTTACTATGTCTTGTTATAAATTATTTTTGTTTAAAAAAATTGCACAAAATGGTAAAAAAATATTAATTATCAAGTTGAAATTTTTATTTTTTTCCCTATGTGGTTTGGGTGGAATTTTTCATAATTGTTTTCATAATGTTATGGGGTTTTATATTAGATACTCCGCAAAAAGAAAAATGAAAAAAAAATATTCCCAAAAAAAACATAATTTTTTTATTTGGTACCTGTGTTAACCGTTGTTGTTTCTAATAGCATATATGTCCATGTTATATGTATGACATCATACTTGTGATTGTGTTGTTCAAAATGTGTTAGCCAAAGTTTTTTGCTCTTTATTCCTCGCTTGAACATTTGCTTTTGTTGCTACTGGTGCAGTGAGAACATGATATTATTGGTTAAGGAAGGTCAACTGAGCTGAAAAAACATATATGTTGTTTCTAACTATTTGGTATATGTGTTAATCGTTGTTGTTTCTAATAGCATATATGTCCATGTTATATGTATGATATCATACTTGTAATTGTGTGGCTGAAAATGTGTTAGTCAAAGTTTCTAACTCTTTATTCTTCGTTTGAACATCTACTTTTATTGCTGCTGGTGCAGTCATAACAAGATATTATTTGTTAGGGAAGGTCAACTGGGCTGAAAAAGATACATTCAAGCAGTGAGTGTGGTTGGTGCAAATTTAAGAAGCTTCATTAAATAGGTACAACAACTAAGGTAAACTAATAATGAACATTCATTAATTGCGGGGGTATGTTGTTTTGGCTAATTCACATCGACTTTTTTAATTCATAGTATTCGTAAAGTGTACTTTTTTAGATATTATATAGACAATATGACCAAAATAAGTGTATTCACAAATGACACCCTTTTAATGTTTTTTGTTTTTGTTTTTTTAACTTCTTCAGTTTATTAACATATGTTATTTAATTTCTATATGTATATGTACATAACAGTAAAAATGGTTCATGAAAGAGTGTATATTATTTTTAGAGGTCGAAAACAAAGAATATATTACTCATGGCTTCAATGTCATGAACAAGTTAATAGATCAAAAGGGAACATGTACATGTCTTAATCACCATTACAATAAGCTGAGAGGGAGTACTTCTAATACATTCAACAATGCAATATGCAAAAAAATATTGCTTCAGAAATATGCCCTAAAGCGAATGATTTGGCCCACCCATATTATAATGTATGGAAAATCTTTGTTATTTGTTGCACAAATTGAATATTTATAATTGGCATAATGTGCATCAATAGATGATGTGTGGTAAAGACAAAGATATTACGTAATAGCAATCTAAAAATTCTACCTTGGTTGAAACATAGTTGTCTAGGAAAGTTTAAAAATTTCGTCTTCCTATTCATCGTAAAATTGATTTAGGCTCATACTATCAATGCAATGCATTGAAAAAGATGGCATACCAGTATGTGCCAAATATATTTTCCAATGAATTGGATGATGAATTTTTAAACTTATTTATAAAACTATGTTTCAAGCAAATTAGGCTTTGTAGGCTGGAGTAAATACTATTTCATATTATTATCATATGTCTTTCAATATTTGGAAAATTAGAATGATAACAAAAATATGTTGGCTTGTGCCATAGAAGCTGTGCACAATGTATTTGGAGTTTTATTGGAATGAATCCGCACTAATTTTTATTTGTAATCTGTTTTGGTTTATTTATTTATTTGATAGTGATTAAACTTTTTCCATCTTGCAATTTTTCTTTTAGTTCATTCTTATTGAAAACACAATATATGTGGTTTCTAAATANAACTTATTTATAAAACTATGTTTCAAGCAAATTAGGCTTTGTAGGCTGGAGTAAATACTATTTCATATTATTATCATATGTCTTCAATATTTGGACAATTAGAATGATAACAAAAATATGTTAGCTTGTGCCATAGAAGCTGTGCACAATGTATTTGGAGTTTTATTGGAATGAATCCACACTAATTTTTATTTGTAATATGTTTTGTTTTATTTATTTATTTGATAGTGATTAAACTTTTTCCATCTTGCAAATTTTCTTTTAGTTCATTCTTATTGAAAACACAATCTATGTGGTTTCTAAATAGAAACAATGAGAGGGTAACTTTTCCATTAGATTGAAGTTTTCTTTTGGTAAGTCCAACATAGCTTTTATCTAATAAAATATGGAACTTAGCTATTTATGACACTTGAACACTCTAAAATAGGAGTCGAAAAATGCCTGCAAACATATCTATCATTGTGTTTAATCATGACTTGGCTTTGTAAAACTGTCAAATGAGGGATAAAATTAGGCAAGTTAATTAACAAGATTACTTGTGAAGGCGTGATGATAATCTTCTAGGTATAGCTAGCAACTTTTACAATACATGATCCATAAATGAGATGAAACTTGTAAATGTCCTTCCATAGAAATTGAAAGCACGATTCACCTAATATTTTCAATTCTCAATTCCAAAATTAGTGTCTATGCCGAAAGAGAATTTCACTTGTGAGAATTGCATGTTTTATTCGGCACAATACTCAGCCATGGCTTTTGACCTGGCAATATCTTCGAACTAAATTTTTTTCTCTTCTTTAATCGTCCATTCTAAAAGTTAGTCAATTGCTATTAATTGGAAAAAATAAATCATGGATGTTTATAATTTGTTAAATTTTTTTATTTGTTAAATCATGGATATCCATTCTTTGAATCATAGATGTTTATTTTTACTCATGTTGCATAATTTACTTTTACTTATTTTACTAGATTGAATCAGTGTTGAATATAAGTACAGTTTTTGTTGGATCGACTTTGACTTCGCACTACTGTAAATTTCTAATGAATTTAGTAAATTAATTTCTAATAATTTAGTAAATTAATTTCTAATAATTTATCCATATTACAAAAATATTGTCTGTAATGCATACTAAAAGTGGGTAGGAAAATTTTTCATCCATCTTCAATAATATTATTTTTATTTGTAATATTTATAATAAATTCAGTTAATTAAATTCTAATGAATTTATTCATATTAGATAAATCTTGTATGTAATGCATAATAAAAGAGCTGACTAAAATATTTTTGGCCATTTTCAATAATATTGTTTTTATTTATAATATATTCCATAAAATGTAACTTTATCCCATAATTAGTAATATTTTTTCAAAAAGTATAACATTATCTTCATTGTACATATTGAGTAAAATTGTTCTTATTAGGCAATATTTATTCATATTGAGTAATATGTTCATTTACGAATAATATTGTTTATAATAGCTAATATTCGTACGTAACTCATAACTATTACTCATTATTTAGTAATATTGTCATTTTTTGCAATATTTGTTCATATTACCTAACTTTATTCCATACGTAGTAATCTTTTTCCATAAATTATAAAATTGTCGTCATTGTCCATACTGAGTAAAATTGTCCATATCATGCAACATTTATCTATATCGAGCAATATTAATCCAAAATGAGGAATAGTTTGTTTTCCGAGTAATATTGTCCATATTAGGTAATAGTAGTCCATAATTGATAACTTTTGGTACATGTTTGGTAATTTTGTATTTCTTTGTAATATTTGTCCAAAATAGTTAACTTTCTTGCATACTTAGTAACAATTTTCTATAAAATAGTAATAATTTTCCATAAAATATAACATTGTCTTTATTGTCCATACCGAGTACAATTTTTCATATCAGGCAATGTTTATCCATACTGCATAATATAAATTCAAAACGAGTAATATTTTTTTTTCTCAGTAATATTGTCAATATTAGATAATACTAGTTCATATCAGGTTACTATTGATCCATATTCAGTAATATTGTCCTTATTATCCATATTGAGTATTATTGTTTATATTAGGTAATATTTATTCATCCTTGGTAATATTTTATTTTTCATGTAATATAGTCTATAATTTGTAGTGTCCATTAAATGTAATATTTATCCATATTTTGTAATATTGTCAAAAATTAAAAATATTGATGTTAGATTCATCCATAACATGTAATATAGATACATAATCAGTAAGATTGTTAAACCCATTTAACATATATAAAATATTTTTTTTTCCACATGGCAAATTTCCAGCATCCATTCCAAATTTTTGTCCACTCTCATTTTTCCCTCTATTTTCTTAACTTATGCAACCGATTATCCATGGTTTTTCATTTTTCTTCCAAATTAACAATGCCACATGTCATTCATTAGCATGGATTTCTAGCCATGCATCTTTTGAAAGTTCATTTGAGAAATTTTCTAATGTTAAACTAGCTGCGACTTCAGCATTGCGAATGAATGCTTTACCAAAAAACAAAAAAAGAAAGTAGCTTTTGTTTTGTAACATGGTTTAAAATTATTTTTGTTGTCAAATCTTGGGTTATTTTATTTTATTTTGAAAGGTAAAGAAGTATTTTGGAATTTTATTTTGATCAAGAGAATAAAATTGCCTTTTTACCCAAGAGACTCGGGTTTGATGTTAAACATGTAATTGAGCTTCATAAGGTTTGAAGAGACAAATTTACCCTTGTTGTGAGAAAGAAAAGCTTAAAGAGAGAAATGGCAAAATTGAAATTATGTCCCAACTTGTAGAATCATCTGATCTATATTTTTGTATGTAGTAGTACTGGTGGGTCTTTATTCTTTTTGAAAAATTCTGAGCTTAATCTTTTGTGTCTAAATCGGCTTTTTTCTTTTTAAAAACGGAGCAAGACAGAGACAGAAAGAAAAAAGATTTAACTAAGAATGTAGTAAAATTTGGCAGAAATATAAAATCGACGAAAATTTAAAAATGTAATTTTTTTAAGCTACATTTTATATCCACATGATGAAGAAAAACCAAATTTCCANAAAAAAAAAAAAAAACTAAATTTCTTCTAGCACGACGCCGACCCTCATTCAAGAACCTAGAAAGTCGAAATTTTCTTCGAAGGTTGAACCCTTAAAACACTTTAGGAGGTGATTATTAACCAATTTCTGCCAAAACTAACTGGAAGTATCCTCACCACCGAAAACCCATCCTCACCGGCCAAAAAAATCCATTTTCCGGTCACTTCTTGGCCGGATCTTGGAATCCACTTGTTCTTTAGTCGCCTCTACCTTCTCCTAGCTTTATTTACAAAGGAATATGACAAATTTGAAACTTGCCATTGAAGGGGAGCTTCGGTCTTCTTGGGGAGAAGTTGAACTTGTAGATTTTTAAGCTATTTTCGGTAATTTTCTTGTTTAAACCAGTTTTATTGAGCGTTGTTAGCTAGAAAATTTTGAGGTACAAGTTGCTCTATATTGTTGAATGGTGTGTATATGAAATTCTATTTTGTTTTGGAGTTATAGGAAATGTTAAAAGTGCTCTTGTATTTTGGGTTGCCGTGCATATGCAAGATGAGAAGGAAGAGTTTGATTTATGTTACTTTGATGAATTAATGGTAACTATTTTGATTATAGTATATGGTATTTAGTTCTTAAACAGTGAGTGGTATTGTGGAAGTGTGAAATTGGAATTTCGTTTATGTAGGGGGTGTTGCCATGAGCCTTTAGTTGAAGAGTTGATGTTTTTTTTATTTGATACATATTGTATTTTGGTACCT
>QANX01000173.1:0-25272 GCA_003254975.1 Ochetophila trinervis
ATTTTTCTCCTCTCTTCCGCGCGGATTCTCTGCCTTTCTTCTGTTCGGATGAGCCTTTTTTCTTCCTCCTCGTCTGCTCGCCTCCTGCGTTCATCTCTGGATCCCGCTCTTTCTTGCTCCTCTCGCGCTCGCCTTCTAGCCTCGAGGGAAGCCCTTAGGTTACTAAGGTCTAGGCCCTCGTTAGGAGAAGAGAAGGCGTCGCTCACCGATCTAGTCCGCCGACTGTTCCGCTCTTCAGCCTGTAGCTGGCGGGCAGGCGAGGGGTGGTTCTGCCCTGAGTTCCTCCGTGCTTCGTCCAGGGGGTGTCTTGGGTTTGGTCTCGATCTAACTGGCCTCCCTTGTCGTGAGCCTCTTGTCGTGGTTCCACCAGTGCTCCCCCTTCTCCATGAGTTCGTGGGATAACGTGGTCTCGTGGAGAGTCCACCGGAGTTGGGCTTATCATTGTTTGCGACAACGGCTCATGGTTGGTTCGCTGTTGGATTTCCAGGAGGCCAATGACTTGTTCCATCCGGTTCTCCAGGTCGGATATTCGAGTTCGCTCCGAGCGTGGGGCGATGCGCCTCTCGCTTCGCCTCCGGGCTGGAGGCAGTAGCTGGGAGGGCGGAATGCTCGGTTCAGCTGCTGGCATCGACGTCCCCCGGTTCATAAAGGAGCTAGTTCTCATGGGCTGCTTGCCCCTGGCTTCTCTGTGGGACGGTTCAGCTCCGTCCAATGTGATTTGCTGTTCTGGGTGTGGTTCTGTCATCTTGCTTCAATCGAGTTGAGTTCAACCAGGTTTGGGCTTAGTTTCGGCTCGGTTCACCTCTGCTCCGGTTCGGTTCGGCTGTGGCCAAATCCAGCTTCAGCTAAGTCTAGCGTAAGCTTCAGTTCACATCAGCTTCAGTTTGGTCCGCCTCAGCTTCGGTTCAGTCCACCTCAGCTTCAGCTAGGTTCACCTCAGCTTCGGTTCAGTCCACCTCAGCTTCAGCTAGGTTCAGCTTTAGCTTTAGCTAGGTTCAGATTTAGTTTCGTCCACCTCAGCTTCGATTCAGTCCACCTCAGCTTCAGCTAGGTTCAGATTTAGCTTCGTCCACCTCAGCTTCAGCTAGGTTCACCTCAGCTTCGGTTCGGTCCACCTTAGCTTCGGTCAGTTCGCCTCAGCTTCGGTTCAATCCACCTCAGCTTCAGCTAGGTTCAGCTTTAGCTTAGTTAGGTTCAGCCCAGGTGCTAGGGTGAAATATGTGTGTATCTGTATATGTTTTTTTTTTTTTTTTTTTTTAACAGATTTTTTTTGTTTCTCTTTCTTTTCTGCTGGCTTTTTTTTTTAGGGACCAACACTTTAACTTTCAGAAGCACACAGCACAAAGATCACCCAAAAAGGGGCTGAAACATCAAGACAAATCGAGAACTGGACCTATGAATAACCGAGAGCTAGAGCAAAACAACTATGAACCCTAAACAAGAAAGCTGAAAAGGCAAGCTTAAGAACTAACAAAACTCGAGAAGGCAAAACATAATAAAACTAACCACTCTTGAAAAACCCGTGGGTTGCAAAGATGCAAGAAAAAGGAAATACAAACGGTGGGAACACCGGGAAACTAGCTAGCAAGACTTAATAAAGATGCAAGAAAAAGGACACAAACAATGGAAACACCGGTTCACCGAGACAAGAAAAAAGGCGAAAAACTACCACAAACATGAGAAATAAAAGATGGAAACAAACGGTTCCCACAGACGGCTGCCAAAATGTTGTGGCTGTTTTTCGTCTCGAGCTGGGCTCCTCGGGTACCTGCAAAACCGGAGCTAAATCGGTTAGGGGGGCGCCGGTGTGGTGGCCGGCGTTTCCCCTCCGATGCTTAAGTCAGTGATCATCCCTTGATTATCAGCTCAAAACAATGAAAAATGACTGAAAAATGGTTAAAAAGGGGGGCAAGGGGAGCCAAACTCGGAGGAGAAAGGGTAGGAAAATTTTTGGGAGAGTCTAGGAGGAAGAAAAGCTGTCTGGCCGAGAAAAGAGTCTCTCAGACATCTCTCCATGAGGGCTGTCCGGTTTGTGTGAGGTGAGAGAGATGATGAACAGTGATTTTGGCTTTATTAGGTAATGTAATCATCACATGGAAAGGTCAAATCCCCCCCCATTTCCCCAAATGCATGCCTTAGTGGTCTCCAAATCCACCAACTCAAGGCAGCCGAATTTTTAGGAGAGAGGAGAGGGAGAGGGTGGCGGTTAGGTGGGAGTTGGTGGTGTCTTGGGCTGCGTGTGGCTCCAAATTCGGTTTCCCCCTTTTGCCCCTTTTATCACTTACCTCATAACTTACACATGGAGGGTCATGATTAGTTCACTGATGGCCTGATGTCCCAGATGGGAGACAAGTGTCTCTACCCAAGTTTATGGGTTTAGGAAGTTTTCTGGGCTTAGGTGGCCCACCACATTGTTGGGTGTTTAATTTATTACCCATGATTACTAGGTATTGGGCCTAAATGGTGGGCAAAAATCCCCACAACAGTTCTGATGGTTTTAAAGTTTTCTTTAAATGGAAGATGATTTTGTATCCCCCCCCTCCACACACACACGCACACACACCTTTTTCAGAATGTAAGTAGGTGAAAACTCAACGACTATGTGAAAGATGAAACCTTGAAAGCTAAAGTAAAAGTATTTTCCAAAATGGTAAAATTTCTTTTTCAAAAATAAAAAAAGGAAAAACAAAAACTATACCAAAAACGATAACTAAAGGTAATTTTTTATACACATTAATACAAATTAAGGAATTATAAGCCAGCAAGTTTAGCAGTATCCCACAGAATTATATTTTTAAATATATTGAGAAGAAGAACTAGAAATTGGAAGTAATCCAAACGAAATAAATATTTTACAAATTAATAATTTTAGTATAGATATTGAAATCAAGACTTTCAACTCTTATATCATATTAAACTACAACTCAAATACAATTATTTTTATAAGCTTGAATTTATAAAAAATAAATTCATTATTGAGTTATTAGCATAAAAAAAATATAGAAAGATAATAACTTTGACCTTTAAGGCCTCCTTGAAAATTGGGCTATAACCATGGCTTAATCTCATCCATTATAGATGTTGGAAACATTTTTTTTTTTATGATAGATCTACATTGGCAACATAAACTCTTTCTCTCTCATTGTCATTATAAAACAATACACAATTTTTTTTTAATACCTATTTTCTGATGAGAGGCCCAACCCAAATATACCGTATGGAATAATTTAAGAAGAAATGATTTTGTTTCCAAATCAGCCCAGTTTCACGGGACCAATTACTGAAATGTCTTTGTCGGCCCAGTTATACATAAACAATCCAATCTTACTTTAAACGGTGTCGCTATAAGGAATCCCATAAAATCTCAACCACTAAGCAGCGAGTTTTGTTAATCCAAAAAAAAGGTGTTCAACTCGGAAGTTCATTTTACTTCAACACGTTCACCAATATTATTCTTAATTAATATCTTAAGGAATGCAATTTATTAAATAAGGTTTCTATGAATATTTTGTGGACAAGTTGGAAGACCAAAGACTACTAGTTTGGTTTTTATATTGATTGGTTCATTAGAATTATATGATCGAGTGGTATTTCATATACTCAATTATATATATTCTGGTGGGGAACAACCTGCTTGGCATTTCTTCATCATAATATTAAAAATTCTTCATGGAAAAAGACTGCATAATTAAAATGTTAACCTACCATAAGTTCATGCATGTCATATTCTAAATATATCTAATATATTTTTTCAGTTATATTAATTGAGGAAGGGGGTATATTATATTTTTGTATATATGTGCAAGCATTAGGTATTTTTTAATGAAAAAAATGTTATTAATATTATTTACAAATATCAATAATAAAATATCAATGACGTGGCTGTCTATACATATACATATAGGCTGATTTTACATTAAAGATGAAATGAATTAACAAAAGAAAAATATAATTCTACATTAATTATAAAAAAGTACGGTGTCATCTGTGCCACAATAAATGATTTAATTATAAAAATTACATATATATTTTTTTTATTCTTCCATGCATTCTTTTTTAAATTCAAGTACCGTTGAAATTTGAAAGCATAGTTAATATTGGTATGTTATATTATATGTCATTGCATATATAAATGGCGTGTGCTTATACATGATCATGACGTAGGTTATATCAAAGACATTAATAGATTGTCATGCAGAGAAATACTATTTGTTATCGTGAATCATTATTAGTAAAATATTTATGCTATGTATTAAGTTATTATTATAAAATGATTCATTTTTTTATTAGAATTTTTATATTAAAAAATATAAAAAAAAATTATATATTCTCCATTAAATTTTTTTACATTAGCTATAGTTCCATCATCACTAGTGATGACAAATGTTGTCATGCTTGCTCTGCTTATATATGTATTATATCACCATCTCTATTTGCTTACAGTTTTTGGTACTATTCTGCATTTAGATACAGTATATATATATATTATTAAAAAAAATCTTGGAAAAATGTATACTTAGAATTAATCCAATTATTTTATTAATTTTTAATAATCTTGAGAATTATGAAGTTTTAAAAACTAATGATAAATACACACATGATACCTAAAACGTAAAAAAACAAGAGTTAACCCAAAAGTCACTAAAAAACACACAAAACTCAATCTGCCACTCAAGTGTTGGTATAATTAAAACTTGCCATTCTAAAGAATCAACCTAAGAGAAAAGAGTTGGATGAAGAAATACTTTTTCAATACTGTGAGAGTTGTTATTGTAAAACAGCTTTCACTAACCTTGCCACCTAAGCTTAGTTAGTTAGGAAAGGTTAGCATTCTGTTAGTAAGATGGTTAGTGAGCTTGTTTGTTAACAGCTCACACATGTATCACATGCACGACTGATTGTCTTATGCATCTCAGCCTCTCAGACTTGTGTGATGTATATAAACAAGATTTGAAGCTTCTCTTGTACAGTTAACATAATTACATAATACATCATATTTTTCTCTCTTTGTTTCTCTTTCTCTCTTTGTTTTTCTTCATTTTTTATTCCGCAAGTAGTAACTTTCTCATGGTATCAGAGCTTCAATAGCTGTAGAAATGGAAAATACAGAAATCAGTGATCTTCAAGCTCCAAGCATACACAATGTTGATCTTACAGAGTCTCGTTCAACAACAAATCTGGTAAGCAAGATCTTGATCACAATTTCATCATTCCTGAGCTCAATTCAACCTTTGGGTCCTGGAAATTACCTAATCTAGAAAACACAAATTCTAGCATTGTTAATTGGTAACAAGTTAGATAAGTTTGTATTGAAGGATGAACTGCAGTTTATGGAAGTAATTCTCACATTACAGTGTGATGTTGATAGTGAAATTCTCAGTAATTTCACTACAGAGCAGCAACTATGGATATTACAAGATCAGTTGTTAATTAGATGACTTGTTACTGCAATTTCAAGATCAATTGCAAATCTTGTCATTGGTTTAAAGTCTTCGAGGAAAGTCTGGAAGGTACTTGAGTTAAACTTTCCTTCCAAATCGAAGATGAATCATATTCAAATGAGAGTTCAGTTACAAAGCACAAAGAAAGGAACTTCAAAAATTGTTGATTACTTCTTGAAGATGAAGACTATGGCAGATCAATTAATTGCAGAAGAAGGTTTCATTACTGAAGATGATCTTGTCTCATACATTCTTGGAGGACTTGGATCTGAGTATGAGATGGTGGTGAACCTAATCACAAGATCAACACTGCCAAGTCTAGAATAGGTAAAACAACTCTTACTTTACTATGAAAGTAGACTTGAGATTTTGAACACTACTGTTATTGTGGATCTTGGCACACATTTCAATTCTGTAAATCTAGTGAATACAAAATCAAAGTGTCAATTGGCTGAATTAGATGATTTAACACAAGATGATGAAGATCTCAATATTGATAATGCTAGTTCAATCAGATCAAGTCATAATACAAAGAGTGCTTATAATACAAATTTGTCAAAAGAGTCTTCAGCTAATCAGTTTGATAACAATAGAGGTTTTGACAAGAAAAGAAACAAGTTTAACGGAAGAAACAAACCTGGCAGACCATAGTGTCAAATATACAAGAAGTTAGGACACACGGCTGATGTATGCTACTTTAGATTTGGCAACCATGTTAACCCTGTGTCTCAGTCTGGGCTAAATTCTTATGCTCTGCCTGCTAGTAATTTGGATCAATACTCTGGTTTTGCTGGTATTCAACCATTGAATGTGAACTATATGGGGCATTCTGGAGGACAATCACTATTCAATGCAAATGGTTGTCAATTTCCTCAAAGTGCAGGATTTCCAACTCAGGCTATGCTTACAACTTTTCCAAACTTTGGAAGTCAGTTTCCAGGAAATGGAAGTTCACACTTTAATACTTTTTCTAATCCAAATTATTTCTCTGCAAATATCTCAGATAAACCACTTACTCCCACTGCTTTAGCTACTAACTTCATCACTCCAATTCCTGTTGGTGATCCAAGCTGGTATTTGGATAGTGGAGCAACAAACCATGTAGTCTCAGACAATTCTCATTTGCTTCAGCATGTGGATTATAATGGTAAGGGTGTACTCTTGGTAGGTAATGGTCTTGGCATTCAAATTACTAGAATTGGTAATACAGTAATCAAAGGGAGTTCTGAAATTTACATTTTGCTTAAAGAAATACTAGTAATACCTACTATTGTTAAGAATCTACTTAGTATATCAAAACTCACACAAGATAACAATGTGAGTGTTGAATTCCATACTAACTCGTGTGTTGTCAAGCACAAGCAGCTGAAGTTCAAATTCTTAGAGGGTCACTTGAAGAAGGACTCTACAAGCTAGAAGTTTCAGAATTTCACTTACCAAGACTTGTTCACACACCTACAGTAAGCTGTTCAACAAGTGATTCAACAAAGTTGCAGAATGGATTTCGATCTAATCAAGTTTCTCAGAAGTCATCATCTCCTACTGTTTCATCGAATAAAAGGGCAATCAACTCTACAGATCAAGATCTTCTTACTGATCAGAGTTTTGTAAAGCCTGAATTAGTGCATAGTCAATCTAATTCTTGTACTCAACCTGTTATTTCTTTACATAAGTCTACTGCCAAAGTATTTGTTGATACTCTACATAGGAGATTAGGGCATTGTGCCTTCCCTATAATGAAGAAAGTAATGAACATGTGTAATTCCAAGTTGAATTTTAAAGCAAATGATTTTGATTCAGATTTGTCTTTCTGTGATGCTTGCAAACAAGGCAAACAACATTGGAACCATTTTCCAAAAGTTGAAACCAAATCAACATTGCCTTTAGAACTTGTTCACACTGATCTATGGGGGCCCTCACCTACAGTTTCTAAGGGAGGATATAGATATTATATCAACTTTATGGATGACTTTACTAGATACACCTGGATTTATCCATTGAAAAACAAGTCAAAAGCTCTACAAAGTTTTGTTTTCTTTCATGCTTTAGTTAAAAAGCAGTTTGGCTGCAAATTAAAAGCTGTCCAATCAGACTGGGGTGGAGAGTACAGGAGTTTTGTGCCTTATTTAAAGCAACATGGGATTGTCTTTAGGCATTCAAGTCCCCATACTCATAATCAGAATGGAAGGGCAGAAAGAAACATAGAAGCATTGTTGAAACTGGACTGAGCTTACTAGCATAAGCCACTATGACACTCGAATTTTGGTGGGAAGCTTTTGAGTCTACCACACATGCTCTCAATAGGTTACCATCAGTGGTTTTGGAGTTTCAAAGTCCATTTCAGAAGCTTTTCAACAAATTTCCGGATTATGACAAGTTTAAGGTGTTTGGGTGTGCTTGTTTCCTATATTTGAGACCTTTTCACTCCACAAAGTTCCAGTTTCACACAGAAAAATGTATTTTCCTTGGATATGCAAAAGGATATAAAGGCTACAAGTATCTACATATTTCAAGCAATGTCTATATCTTAAATAATGTTGTTTTTAATGAAACTGAATTTCCTTTCTCGACAGGTTTCAAGTCTCTGTGTGGTGAAAGTAAAAATTATGTTCCTTTACATATGAATTCTGTACCTTAACCTATAATCACTTTTGTGACACAAAGTTCCTCTCATGCACATAAAAATAGTGAGGGTGTGCATTTTGTTTTAGAAGAGACAAAGCAGCATTCAAATCTAGAAGCTACTAGATTGAGTAATGATAGCTTAGGTGTTTTGTTGCCACAATTGTCAAGAATTGAAGATTCTGCTAGTTTGTTTGCTTCACCAAGTTTAATTAGTCCTAATACAGTAGTTGGGGTCAATCAAAACCACATAGGTGGTCAAAATTCAAAATTGACTACTCCACTTGTTGATTCTAGTTCTATTTATGCTGAAATCATGACTCCAGTGTCTAGTTTATCAAAAACTGAGTCTATGGATACTTTATCAGCATCAACATGTTTGAATGATCATATTATAACATCTGAAATTGATCATGGATCTTCAAGTGGTGATATTTCAAAGTTCACTAGTCCACTTGTTGATGTGAGCTCAATTATAGCACCAAACAGGCTATTTGAGTCTATTCAGTTCAAATCTGACACTGCAGTATCCACGATGGATAATTCAGCTTTTAATGATGAAATTGACTATGACAAAGATATTCAGCTGCACATTGATTTACCAGTTTCACAAAACTCACATCCTATGGTTACTCGATCAAAGAATGGAATTCTGAAACCAAAATCCTATCACTCTAAAACTACACAAGCTGCAAAAGTTGAGAATTCACAAGTGCTTTCACAAAATGGATGTGGCTCACAACAGGGTCAACAAATATTACCTCCAGATCTAGGCATAGCTTTTGTGTTAGAACCCAAAACAGCAACTCTTGCACTATAGCATTCAGAGTGGAAAAAAGCTATGGACAAGGAATATAATGCCTTAATTGACACAGGTACTTGGTCTCTTGTCCCTTACTCTTCTGATATGAATATTGTAAGGAATAAATGGGTGTGTAGAATCAAGTACAAGGTAGATGGTAGTATTGAAAGATACAAAGCAAGATTGGTAGCAAAAGGGTTTAATCAGAAACCAGGTTTTGACTATTTTGAAACTTTCAGTCCAATTGTGAAATCATCAACAATAAAGGTGATTCTTATTGTGGCAGTGACTTTTAATTGGCTAGTAAGGCCATTGGAATTCAACAATGCTTTCCTAAATGGAAATCTTCAAGAGACATTGTATATGGCTCAGCCAGAAGGATATATAAGCAAGACTACTCCTACATATGTGTGTAAGCTCAAGAAGGCAATTTATGGTTTGAAGCAATCCTCTAGAGCTTGGTTTGACAAACTCAGAGGTAGCTTACTTGAAAGAGGATTTGTGGGATCAGTTGCTAACAGTTTTTTGTTTGTTTATAACAAAGACAAAAGTCATTGTTTTGTGTTAGTTTATGTTGATGATTTGATATACACTGGCTATAATGTGAAATTTATTGATCTCATAATTGGTTTGAATAGTACTTTCTCTTTGAAAGATTTAGGAAGTCTGAGTTACTTTCTAGGCTTGGAAGTTGAAAGAACAAGTCAGAGCATCAAACTATCTCAAAGGAAATATACAAATGATCTTTTGTTCAAGACACAGATGCACGAAGCAAAGCCATATTCTACACCTATGATAACAGGCAAACAAATCTCAGTTCACGATGGAGATCCTCTCAAGAAGGCTGAGCAATACAGAAGTGTAGTGGAGGCTTTGCAATATTTGACCATTACCAAGCCAAATATCACATTTACAGTCAACAAATTATGCCAATTTGTCCATTCTCCAACCACTGATCATTGGGAAGCCTGCAAAAGACTTCTAAGGTATTTGAAAGGCACAATTGACTATGGAGTCTTGTTGAAGAAGTTTGAATCACAAAGGCTTCTGTTTCATAGATTTGCAGACAATGATTGGGCATGCAATCCTAACGACAAGAGATCATGTAGTGGCTATTGTGTCTTTTTGGGGCCAAATCTGATATCTTGGAGTAGCAAGAAGCAGTCAGTGGTGGCACGTAGTAGCACAGAGGCTGAGTATAGAGCCTTAGCAAATATTACTACAGAAATGAGTTGGCTATTATAGTTGACAATTGAGCTTGGTTTGAAGTTACCATCTCCAATAATCAGGTCAGATAACTTGGGAGCAGTGGCTTTAGCTTACAATCCAGTGCTACATTCTCAAACAAAGCATGTGGAGATTGATGTACATTATGTCAGGGATAAGGTTCTTGCTAAGATAATGGAAATTATGTATGTATCTACCGAAGAGCAAGTACCGACATATTTACAAAGGCATTTGGAACAACCAGGTTTACTAATCTCAAATCAAAGCTTGGTATTGGTTTAACAAATTTACATAATTCTTAACATTAGTGGAAGCTTAATTTGAGGGAGGATGTGAGAGTTGTTATTGTAAAATAGCTTTCACTAAGCTTCATTAAGCTTGCCACCTAAGCTCATATAGTTAGGAAATGTTAGCATTCTATTAGTAAGATGGTTAGTGAGCTGGTATGTTAACAGTTCACACATGTATCACATGCACGGCTAATTTTCGTATGCATCTCAGCCTCTCAGACTTGTGTGATGTATATAAACAAGATTTGAAGCTTTTCTTGTACAATTAACACAATTACATAATATATCATATTTCTCTCTCTCTCTGTCTCTCTCTCTCTTGTTCTTCATTTCTTATTTCGCAAGTAATAACTTTCTCAAATACAAACTGAAAAGTTTATATTTCATAAATCATCAAAAGCTTATTCTGAATGCATAGAATAGAAAAGTTTAAATACTAGTCTTGGAACATCCCTCCAAGCATAGGTATATGTAAATGAAAAGTTTCATTAATTCGACTTTAACAATATCATAAAACTTGATGCTAATAAATAAATAAAAACCCATAAATCTAAGTTGCAGCTGTAGTTCCTAACTTTTACTTTAATTCTAGAATTTAATACCCAAAAAGAATCCTATGTCAACACATGTACATGTCCACACCTTGATTATCTATATATGGATTGAATTAAAAAATATATGTATATATATATATAATTACAATTGTCTAATTTGTATAATTACATATTTTGAATGTACATCCAACAACTACAATGAATTATTACCTGAGTGATGAATGACACCGCCCACAGTAACAAAATTGTTTATGTAACACAATATGTGGCTATTATAGTCTTTACATATTATATAAAGCAATATATTAATTATCATCATTTGTATCTTTTTCAAATACATATATTTAATGCAGGTTTATTAAACTAATTTTTCAATTTCCTTTTAGTCACCTAGTGTCATGTCATGGCCAATATCGAATGACTCTGATTATAATTCCAGAAAAAAAATATTAATTAGTTTCTTAGGATTCATTATCTTCAAAATAAATTTAATTTTAAAAATAGTTTTATTTATTTATTTATCAAGTAGTAGTTTTGAAAGGGCAAATTTATGTTGTCATTCGGATTAATTTTTCTTGTTCCGCAAGTTGAGAGTAAAGACATTTTAATCAGATAGAGTCAATGGGTACAAGACAACCCTCTGGTAGTATATTTTTAATCAAAGAAGGTTTGATAGACTTCATGCTTGATAAGTAGTCAATCATTTTGATAATATTTTATTATTCATGTTCATGTTCATTTTTTTTTTAGACATTTAAAATCAATTATCGCAATGTTGACCAATTGATCATAGAACTTGACGGAATATATATATATATATATATATATAACATTTCCTTCAGAAAAAAAATTATAAGCAATTTTAAATGATCAGGATTTTGACCACTAATCAATGGAAAGGAACCCAACATATAATATCATCGATTTTGATATACTGGAAATTTAGCTTACACCATATATTGAGAACTTTTCTTCTTCTTTTTTCTTTTTAGTTTTGTTTGTATTTTTTATCAACATTATAATAAGAGCAGATGATTTCATCTAGGATAAGGCTTGAACTTTTGAATCTAGAAGTGTATTTTTCATGTGAAGCCTATTATAAAATGCTAAAGATCGATTATCACTTATCAAATTAAATTTTTAGATCTAAAATATTATTAATTTGGTATTATTCTTTCCACTTATCTTGTCAATACGATACTTCCCCTATAAAACATATAAAAGCATAAGTCTCCTATTTGGTTTGATCCTAAATTTGTTAAATTATTATTTGGGTTATTGCACTCTGTTATTTTTTTTTACTTTTAAAAGATTTAGATTTTTAATTTTTTAATTTATTACAAACCGATTTAATTTTCAATTTGACAAATGGATAGGTAGTAGTTGTTGGGTTTTGACAGGATCCGCTCCAGAAATCCATCCAGATTATTCGGAGAGGCCCCGTCTGAGGAAGATTCCATCAGAACCTTTCGGAGTAGTTGACAGAATCCTCCTCCGAAAGGGGGTTTAATAAACAAGAAAACAAAAAATAAGACAAAATGTGTAAATAAGATATGCATCACAATAATGATCTACTAGTCATACCAAAATAAATATCAAAATAGTTTAGGAAGTAGGTGGGAAAATCAGAGCCACTAAAAGTAATAGAGAGAAAAATATAAATATTACAACATGAAAGTAAACAGAGTCCAATACATAAAAAGAATCATTAGCGGAAGTAATAAGGGGATGCGATGCTGATGGTAGCTCATGAGAACCTGCAACTAGGATCTAGGAAACGAAGTAAAAAAAAAAAACAAAACGTGAGATATAAATATCTCCGTGAGTGCTCCTAGATAACTACAAAATATAAGTTCAGTAGTTAAATTCTTTACACTCAAACCTCACGTCACTCAGTTGAAAAGTTTTATGTTTTGAAAATCATTTTGCAAAACCTTTAGTTTTATCCCCAAAATCATTAAATCATTATAAAACGGTTTATGGGGCGAAAACGTAATTTAAAACGATCATTAAAATCACGTATCAATCACTAGAACCATAAATGCAATCTTTACAAGAAACATTTAAATTTATTTGTAAAATATGTTTGTATAAAAAGGGCAAGTAGAAACATTTGTTAAATCCAAAACCAATCTAAAACCAAATACCATGGGCTTCAACCCATAAATTCAAAACCAACAATCTAAAACCATAAAATCACATTATCAAAACTCCAGAATCATAAATGAAATTCATAAATATTTTAAAAGATTGTCAAACACATTTTCATAAACTATCAAGTAAGTGGATCACAACCCGAAATCCAAAGGCCATGGGCCACGATCCATGAAATCAGAACTATTAATTTAAAATCAGTAATCGACAAATATAACACCAAACCGGTACCACAGCATAGTAGCGTGCCGTGTGACCCTCAGCATCCTGACGGCGTCACAGGTGGGGGGAGGGGGGTATACTCATCACAACGAACCGGCGTCCCAAATCCGTCATGGCAGGATTCTCATCATCTCTCTCCCGACACGTGTCTGCAGTAGAGGATGAAATAATATAATAATAATAATAATAGCGCGCATAATAATCATACATCTCAATCAACATCTCGATACTGTGTGGTACTCCTCAAAATCAATTCTAAAATCATCCATCACCGCATATCATCAATTTTTCAAATCCTTTTATTTGTAAACAATTTTGCAAATCCTTTTATTTTTAAACAATTTTCCAAAATCTTCTATTTAAAAAAATTTACGAAAACAATCAAATATTTTGACTATCAAAAAAATTGTCCCAAATTTTTTTTAAATTCCACAAAAGCCACAATTTTCTTTGAAATTACCATTTTTTACAAACTTGCGAAAATATCCAAAATTTCATAAATCACCAAATACCATTTAAAAACACAAATCTCATATAAATATGAATTCCATTAAAATCACAAATGCATATATAGTCTTAAATCATCAACCATTTAAATCAGCATATAATATATTTAATAAGCATAATTTAAATGCACAAGAAAATTCAATCAAAACAAATCATATACGATTAAATCATAATAGTATATAATCCTAAAATATTTAGAAAATAAATGCACTCACAGATCCGAAGTGTGCTCTTGCTGGATCCTCAGTCCAGCCCTCGATCGTGTACGAACACCTAAAAATAATTTACCGAAATTTTTTTTAATTATCAAAAAACTAAGCAAAGGCTCAGAGGAGTCCTCTGAGTCTCCAATTGCAAGATTAAAACACTAATTACTAAGATTGCACAACAGTTTCAGTAATTACAAAAATGCCCCAAATCGGCAAAAATCCCCAAAATACATGGGTTTTCCCGTTTCAAGTCCGATTTCAACAAACTTTATACCGAAACGAAATTGAAGATGCAAGGAATGAGAATCTACCTTCAATTTCAAGATTCGTCCCAACCAATTGTCAGAATTGGTCCTCGAAGATCAAACCTCAACCAGAATTGAGCGTTTTTGAATCCGACCGAAATTGGATCAAATTGACGGTACAACAAGCTTGCCCACGACTCAAGGAACATGTTGGGATGGGTGGTGAGCACCCACTTGCCGCCGGTGGCTCCGCCGGAGGGGAGGAAGATCCGGCCAAAGATTGAGTCCGTTGAGGGGGTTAATGGTGAAGAAAAGAGGAGGAACAACCTGGGTTAACTTCACCGGAACGAGGAAAAGCTTCCTGGACTGGCGGTGGAGCAGATCGGCGACAGCGCGTGGAGGTGGATCGGCTGCAGGTTCGGGTGGCGCGTGCAGCGCGTCTAGCGGTCGTCGGAGCTCAAACAACTGCAAATCAGGTCGCCGGCGTGGTCTGAAGCTCGAGGTGGTGGCTGTGTCGTGCCACTCGCCGAAAAATGGAGTAGATCTAGGTAGAGGTGGTGGCTGTCGCAGGTGGTTTTTTTGAGACTTCGCTGCCGTTTTCCAGAGTCAAACTTGGTACCAACGTGTAGATCGTCACACCAGCTTTCCAATGGTACCAAGAACACGTCGCAACTCCGTCGGACGAGGAAGATATGGCCGGCCAAAGGTGGTGTTGCTACAGTGCGACCCCTCTCTCTCTCTCTCCCCGCGCCTCTCTCTCTAAAATAAAAAATGTACCGGCCAACAAGGGTAAAAGAGGTATTTAAAGACTCTCAATACCCAAAGCAAAATAATGGTAGTTGAAAACAACCATAAAGTACTTTTTTTGAAGTAAAAAGTCCAAAAAGTACTGAAACATAATACCTAGTAGAAACAAACTGTCCCAGAATTAAAATACAATCTTTGATTGACCATAACTTACAATCTATAACTCTGATTTGGGTGTGCTGACAGTCTACGACGTCCTCTACGCCAATCTTGATAAGGTTCAAGTAAAAGCATTTCCAATAAAAAGTCAACATTAAGCCCCCAAATGGTCAACCAAATCAAAACACAAAGAAGAAGAGTAAGCAAAAACTCAGGTCGTTACAGGTTTTGTATGTTTTGCTAAAATATTATCAGAGAGAAATATTAGTAACTATCTGGTTTTGTTTTGGTTTGCTTTTGGTTTGTTTTAGGAAGAAGATAAAGTAAAAAGATGAGAGAAAAAAAAATTTTTGTGTAAAATTTTTAGCATTTCATTTATGTATTTATAGAGATATTACAATTAACTAGAACACAATATATTTCACATCCATCTCGATAAAATCAATCTAACTACTATCTATCATTTTTTTAGTTTCGAAGAGTACAAATAATGGCTACTGGAAATTGAAACAATTTTGTTAGCTTTCGTCTGCTGCACGCTTTTGTCTTACCAAGAGAGGTAATGATTTGACCAAACACAGACATCCGAGTGTGAGCATTGGTTAAGGAGTTAGATGCTCCTTTAGTATTCCGAGAAAAATGCTTCTCAGACATGAACATTTTCCTTGGACATTTTATACTGAGACACTTTGGTCTCAGCCAAGGATGAAAATATCGGTATCGACGGAAATATCGAAGGTTCAAAATACGGAAATATCGATGGAAATATCGACAAAATATCGATATCGATAAAAAAACGAAAGAAATGACGGAAATTTATAGAAAAATNCACTCTTTACTCTCGAACATATAAGCCTAAAAAATGTCTTGAACGTTCATCTTAGACGATGCCTCAACATTTCTTAGCTCTGCCCGTTTCCTCGACATTTCTTATCTCGCGCTTTGCCTCAGAATTTCTTTGTTTCACCATTGCCTCGGCTTATGTCTCGGCACTTCTTATTCCAAACAGAAGTTGAACTTATTCGAAGCTTGGACACAAATGCATGTTGCTTCGGACATGCAAGCGAGTGTGGCAAAATTGCCATCCTTTTAACAATAATTTGTGCATGTGGGTTTCATGTGACCCAATCCCGTCAAATATGAAAGAAACTTCATCCCTCAACCTCATCCATGTGGACAAAATCTTTATCCATCAATCTGTTTGTCAAATTGAGAATTTGATTAATATGCAACAAAATGAAAATTAAGAGCTAAAATGTTACTTTTGAAATTGAGAATTTAAATTGTAAAAGCCTAAAAATCCATCAATCTCTTTGTCAAATTGAGAATTTGACTAATATGCAACAAAATGAAAAATTAAGAGTCCAAAATGTTACTTTTGAAATTGAAAATTTAAATTGTAAAAGTTTAAAAAATCAAAAATATCAAAATGCAATTAATTAACTTCAAAGTTAAAATATTGTAAATCTGTCCTTGCAAAAAAAATATTAATAAACAAATAAATTGCAAGTTAATCTGTCATGGTGACATGTGTTGTTGTGTTAGTTTAATATGGATTTAGATTCATTTTTTATCCAAAAAAAATTGCATTACTATTTATGTTGAGTAAAATTATATTCAAGGTCTCATTGAGCCCACGACATCTGATTGGGCTTGCTAAGCCTTCTATGTTGAAAAAAAATCCAAGGTTATCCAGAACAAGAAAAGACTTGTCATAGACTACAAATCGTTAAATCTTTTCCTCAAAGATGACAAGTTTCCTCTTCCCAAAATCCAACCCCTGTTTGCCCATCTTCACAAAGCTAAAATCTTTTCTAAATTCGATCTTAAGGCTGGATTCTGGCAGGTTGGTATCGACCCCATTGATAGGCCTAAAACAGCTTTCTGCATACCCAATGCTCAGTATCAATGGACTGTCATTCCCTTTGGACTTAAAGTTGCTCCATCTCTGTTCCAAAAAACGATGCTAAAAATATTTGAGCCCATTCTGGATAACACTCTCGTCTACATAGACGATATTCTTCTTTTCTCAGAGACTCATGAAGCCCATCAGGCTCTTCTGGCCCAGTTTCTATCTATATCTCAGCAGCATGGCCTCATGATCTCTGAACAAAAAAGCTTTCTGGCCCAGTCCTCCATCGACTTTCTTGGCCTTCGTATCCATGATGGAGTCTATCAACCAGGGGAACACCTGACTCAAGAACTGACAAAATTCCCAGACAAAAATCTCAGTCAGAAGCAAATTCAACAATTCTTAGGAATTGTTAATTATGTTAGGGACTTCATCCCTCATGCTGCTCAACACACAAGTAAGCTCTCTGCTTTGCTCAAAAAGAATCCTCCTCCATAGAGCCTCGCTCAGACTCAAGCAGTAAACAAAATATGCGAGCAGCACTCTTATTGGACCAAATTCATGAGCCGTGGTTTTAAATTTGAAAGTCTTTGCCAAAAACCTTATCTTCAAATTAAATGCAAAGAAAAGAATTGCTCCTGTCCTACAAAGAAAAAGCACCACTCTCAGAGATACTCGACCTGCGTTTCTACAGTTCTGATACAGCTCAGGTATGCTCGAGACACACAAAGCCACTCTCTCTGGGCAAACAAAGTCTCATGCCTCTTAGAGCAATACCAGAACAGAGAAAAACCTGAACTACTGCAAGATCAAAAGACTAATGCATTTTCTGGTGCACCAGATCCCTTTCGCAGGGCAAGTGCAGAGCATACTCATAGCATCTCTGTTGATGATGAACAAGACATAGTAATGAAACTTTGAGAAAGAAAGAAGAGAAATTAGCCGGACATTTTCGTAGATAGCAAACCACACAATTTTATTGAATTTTTCCTCTGCTTACAAACGGAAGCAAGGGCTCCTTATATAGAAAGAGAGAGGGAAACACAGACATTACATAACTATTTTTTTATACTCTGGGAAAGCAGAAAGTAAAAGAAAAAGTAGAAACATAATTATTACATTTTTGAAAAGCAAAAGTGACCGAAAGCAGAAACACAATTATTACAATCTGGAAAGCAAAAGCAACCGAAAGCAGCCAAAAGAAAAGAATCTTGAACAAGAGAGTCACATGCTATTCTGACTAGGAGAGATGTTGAAATTTCTGTAGTCCGAATCGTCAGAATCAATGGAACCCATTCCCATATTTATCTTCCAATCTCTGTAGGAGCTAGACTGTGGGCTAGATGGGCCGACATCCATGTCAATATCTTCATTGGGTCTTGAGAGTCCTGGAAGTATTCTGGAGGAACTTGAGAGAGATCTTTGGGCCTATCCAAATGAATGTTGTCTGCAGGATTTTGATCTGTGGATACAGATGGCCTGGAATAGATGAGCCTGGGTCATCAGGGCTTTTATCAGGAACGATGAATACCTCATATGAATCGATATTATTTATTTCCATAAGCATGGTTTCAAGCTCGAGCCTTGAGATGGTAGAAATCCGTTTGCTAGGAATAGTGGTCCATTCATAAGTCATTCTTTGAGGCCAACAGTTGTTGGTAGTTTTGTTGAAATAGTATGGTCTGTGGAGTATAAAGACAGAAGACACCTCTTTTTGTTTATCCGGAGGCTGAGTCCAAATATGTTTATGTTGAAGGATTTTGTAGAGTTCTTCTCTCCACCAGGTAAGACCATGAAACCATTCCAAAAACGTCCATAAGAGAGAGTCATGATTAGATGGGTCAATAAGTTGATCAAGGAGAGGAACGATAGGGAAGACTAGGGTAATGGAATGTTCTGTTACATAGCACCATAAATACCAGAATAATTCATCAGTGAAAGTTGTTCTGGATTAACATAAAATAAAACCACACAATAAAGTGTCTTGTCTTCAAGATAATCTTTGAAAGGTTGGTCCATGGAGTGGAGGACATGATGGAGATAAAGACTCCTATGGTGTTGAGCATAGTTAAGAATCATCTGAGGGGGAAACTAAGGACTGAGAGTAGAAGGAAGGTTCCTCTGGACAGTAACTCTGTCAGGAAGATGAGGGGGATTTGCCATTAGGATTAAGGGAAAGGAAGAAATGTGAGAAATGAACCTTGTCAAGAGATCAGCAATAATATTCTTCTTTCCTTTCAGATGTTTGATAGAAAAATCATATTTCGAAAACCAATCCTTAAAGCGAAAGAGTTGTTTCTCAGGAAAAGCCTTGTTCTTAAAATCAAGGACCTTCAGGAAGGACGAGTTATCCATATGGATTAAAAAATGATATCCAAGTAAATGAAACTCAAATTTTTTGATACCATACTTGACTGTCAAGATTTCTTTGTAAATAGTGTGGTAGTGCTTTTCTGTCCACTGGCATGGCCACAATAATGACGTTTTCCATATTCATCTTCTTCGAGGAGGAGAGCGCCCCAATATTCATCACTGGCATCTGTCTGTAAGATCGTGGTTCTTCCAGAACCACAGCGTTGAACCCCTGTGGTTCTAGACAAGAAATAGACAAGGATGATTCTGGGATTAGCATCAGGACGAACATCTTGATTATCTAACCAGGCTTCGAATTCTTTGAACTTATTGTCCCATTGATGGGGAGGAGTATCATCAAGGCTAAACCAGGGACTAGTATTTGGTTTTGGAAATTCATCAGCCGGAGGAGGAGGACCTGTAGGGGTGTTGGTTTCACCAACATCTTCATCCGAAGGAATCTCAACCGTAGGATTAGGTCGGGATTCCTGCTTGGTTGTGCCAGAGGTAGGCTCTAGATCTGCCATTAAGAGATTAGTGATGTCTGCAAAGCCACTTTCATCACTGCTTTCACTATAATCTGTGGAGGCAGAGGTCTGAGAAGAATCTTCAGAAGGAAGATTCTGTTGGCTTGGTATATTGGCTGGAAACCTTAACCGAGGGGCTAACCAGCGTTATGCGTTGGTTCTCTCAACTTAGTGATACAACGCCACGTACTCCATTTCTGTCATAGTATGATGAACATTTCTTAGTAAGGGTAACAGAGAGAAAGAAACCTTTTAGTCATGCAATCTTCTCGTAGATCTACAGACAATTTCAATCATTTTCCCACCAATATGAACAGATCTCCTTCCACCTCTTCTGACGATTCTCTTCGAATCTCATCCTCTTCCTTTTCCATCCCTTCTCAAAACCTTACTCCTTATTCACGTTCTATTACAAATCTTATGGAATATACTTATGTTCCAGAAGGATCTTCGATTGACCCTACTATTCAACCTGTCATTAGTCCTTATGCCATCTTCAAATGGCATAAAAGGTCTATCCGTTAGCTTATATCCCCCCGACGTGTCTACATAAAAGAGCTTATCCAGACCACTAGTCTGGACCACTGTCTTATTCATGTTACTCCAGAAGAACAATATATCACGCTTGAGATCCCTCAAGATTTCATTAACCAATGGCATGAACAGGGATATTCTCATCTTCACTTCGGCGCCATCCGTATCATCCTCAATTTCCATGGTAGACCAAACATTCCTGGAGTTGCCAGGATGTCCCTTCTCAACAGAACGTTCATGTTATATGAACATGCAGTGATCGGAACCATCACTACTACTCTCAATAGTGGTAGTGTCATGCTCACCTTCTACCCGAACTTCAACATGCCTTTGAGAGATCCTAATCTCACTTCGGCCCTTCAGATCCAGATTCAGATTCAGAGTGCTCCTCAAATAGGATCTGTTTATGCAGGAACAATCCACCACCAGTTGATTTATAGGCTTCAAGATCATGCGATCAATATTTGCTTGCCTATCCGTGACAAAGGCCTCACCTTTATCTCTGTCTCTGCTGAACAGCCTCATATCCCATCCATCGTTCAGTTTCCTCCCTCTCTTTGTAGAAAGGAATTAATGGATAGGATGCCTTCTACTTGGCTGACAAATTATGAAAAATTGCAGAAGAGAGCCCATGAAGCCCCTATTACCTTACAGGCTCTGCCTTTTTTTACCAGCGGCTTCCTGATGGAACCATTCAGACGACCTACAAGGTCCCCGAAAAAGTTACAGAGTCAGAAGCTTCTTCTTCTAATGGTCCCCCCTTTGCTCAGTCAATGACCATTCTCCCTATTGCCTCTGAAAAGAAAATTTCGGTGTCACAATTCTACCCAAATGGCAAGAAAATCTATACTGAAAAAAATCAACGGCCATTTCATTTGGGACGCTGCTCCTGAAAGATGTGACCCAGACTGTGACTGTCAATATGACACAGACGATGATGATGATGTCTGTATGCCAAGGGATTTTTATATCCCAGGAAAAAGGAAACCAGTAACTCGATGCAAGCCTGCCACTCATCACAGGCGATATCACCCAGATGATCCAGACTCTCTTTGGATCACTCCTGAGATGAAATATCCGCCTCCTCCGAGAACCGCCATTCATGAGCTTATTAGACAAAGCTGTAAAGCTAAGCCGGTTCCTATTTCTACTCCTAGACAACCTGTTTCTTGCATGATGCTTGGGTCTCAAGCATCCCAGAGTTCTTATGATACTAATTTCCCTGCCTTTCCAAAGGCTCCTGCTCTGACCCGTCCGTTTGTCCTTCAAAAGAAGATCACCCCCTCCGGCAAAATTGCTCCTCTCACCACTGGAGAAGAAGTCCTTAATTGGCAATCTACTGCTATCCAGAGCAATACTAATACTCTCCAGGGAATTGATGATAAGCTTGATCGGATTGTTGGTCATTCTCATTATCTTGATGGGAAGATCAGTTCCTTGTCTGAAGAACTTCAAACCTTTTATCTAAAGCTCGTTGATATAATTGATTTCCTTCATTCTGAGCTACAACGGCTCATCCGACAAGGTTCTTTTGGTCAAGAATATCTGGAGAAGGAAGCTAAGCTGAGACAAATGCAAAAGCAGCTTCAACAAATTACTGAGGATGTTAAATCCAAAAGATCTTTGAGGATCTTCCTCCAATACTCAACAGTCCAGCTTTGCAACTTTAGCCACTCCTTCTGCTCCTACAATGACATATGAGCTCTTGAGAAGATTTCCCCAGAATCTTTCTCCTCCTCCTCCTCCACGAAGGCTCACTTCGAGACCGAGGATGCAACCTGCACCTGGTCCAAGACTGCAATCTCCTCCTCCATCATATCCTGCTCCTGGCTCATTCGGTCAACATCCGCCTCAGCAAATGACTATTAGCCAACATAATCTACCTGTAATAATTATTAATGATATAGATTTTGGCATTTTCGGAAGGTCAATGCCGTAATATTCATGGCTTAGTTCATTAACTAAAGTTGTTAAGTTAATTTCTTACTTAATAAGGTTTTAACATTACAAAGAATGACATTGATCTATCATCTATGTTAAAAAACCATATGTTAGCATAGTTTCCAATATTAGATGAAATATTTTTCCACAAATCAAAACTATATATATAGTTATATATATATTTTTTTAACAGGGAAAAAGTTATCAAGAATTTGTCCAAAATCAAAGTAACATCCAATATGCAGAAGCAGTCAATTCATCTTTCACATTCAAACTTAACTTCGAGATTGGACTAATCAGTTGTTAATTTTAAGGGAAAAAATCAAGACATTAATATTAATGACCGAGGTGCAAAATCAACCAAGAATGGAGCGAGGATTAAACACCTACTATCAAAAATGTGTCAATGCAAGTTTTTAAAAGAAAGAGAGTTAATTTTTTTAATCTTTAATTCTTTACAGGGTTTTTGGCAACATTCTTCTTTAAATTTTATGTAGATTTGTAAATTGCTTTAGTATTTTATATTTAACATTTATATTTTTAAACTTAACAAACTTAGCAGCATCAGTCCAAACTTTAACGCTGTTAGTTTTTTCATTAAATGTCATATGCAACTCACATGGTTTATAATTTTTTTATAATTTAAAGAGTAAAATATGTATTTCACTTTACTATTTTTAATAATTAAGAAGAATATAATAATGAAATATTAATTTTATCTTTTAAATTATAAAAAAAGTATGAATCATGTGCACTGTTCATGATATTTAAGGGAAAAAAACTAACTGCGTTAAAGACTGAGACTGATATTGCCAAAATTTATTAAGTTTATGAAATATAAATGTCAAATATGAAGCATATAGAACAAATTGCAAAATCGCACAAATTTCAAAAACAACGTTGCCAAAAACTTTCTTTATCTAGTCTTTACTTTGATTGCTCCTATAATTATAGAATATGTGTATTTTGTAAAGCTCTATAAATAGAGCTGCATATTATAGTGATATTCATCTAGTATCTTAAATCAACAATGGAAGTCTTTGCATTTTTTTTTTGGGAAGTCTTTGCAATTTTTTTTTTCTTTTTTAAACCTTCTTCAGTTATTTGTATGTTGATCAGTATTCAAACCTTTTTCTTTTTATCTTTACTTTGGATATTAGTTATTTTATTTTCTTGTTTGGTTAAGATATGTATATATATAATTTAGTGGCTATTGTACCAGATGATAATGTAGCACAAGAATTTTAATTCTTTCAACCACTGATTGGATTACAAATATATATATAGATTAGCTATAGAACCCGACTGCCGGGTTACTAACGTCCCTGACCCTCTCATTACGTGCTTAGCATGCAGGCCCAAAATTCCCCTTGTCTACGCACCCTCCCTCCCTCAGCCTCGCCGGTATCCCCCGCTATCAAGCCTCTCCGGTATCCCCCGCGATCGAGCCTCTTCAGCCCCGAATTTCTACTACACTCTGGACACTACAAAAAAAATTGACCTTTTGTGACGGAAGCCATTGTGACGGAAAGTAACCCGTCACAAAACAATGTTTTTTGTGTCGGAATTTTCAACTTCCGTCACAAATATATAAACATTTTACAGTATTTGTGACCAATATATGGCTGTCACACATGCAGCTGCGCGGGAACAAAAATTTGAAATTTTGTTGCCTTTTTGTGACGGAATATGACCATTGGCGTCACTAAATGACAAACAAAATTTAAAAATAGCTGAATAACGTTTCTGTGACGGTTAATAAACCGTCACAGTTGCTAAAATCCTTTAAGTGGCACTGTTTGCCACCGGCTATGTGTATGATCATCAAGCTTTTTTGGAAATTAGTTTGGTTGACGGCTGACATTGAATAAAGCTTGACTTTGCATTTTCTTTGACCATCAATAAACGGCTGCGTTTTATGTTAAGTGTTTAGCTTCTGTTTTTCCAGCTTATGAGCTCAAAGTGTGCAAGTGTTGCTGCCACTGTTACGCAGCTCCAGAGGTCTTCAACACCGACGGCTTCCAGTGGAAACTCAAGTGACGCAGGCAGCAGCTCTAGCAACCCTTTCAGCTTCCAGCTCCGACGTTCTGTCCGCGGAGGAGCACCGATCTTTTCCCCCACCACCGCCGCGTGTATCGGGCATTTTTAGTCTCGAAGGATCCACCGGTGAGGCCTGGGGTTTTGTAATTTTTTTCTTCTGATTTGTTCTCTTTTTTGCCGGGTTTTGCTGCATGAAATAGTGGGCATATAATTTGTGCAACCCTTTGGTCAATGCTTTGTTTCATGCTTGATGGTGTTGTTCCAATTGATTTTCCTCCATACATGAAATGTGTATTGAGCTGCCCCTGTTTTCAGCAAACATGTGACTGTTTCTATTATTTTTATATATTGCAATGCAGTATAAGAAGAGCAGCAGCCTGAATTTGGACATGCCAAAATGCAATTGTAGGCAGATTTAATATTTAGGTTTGAGAGTAATCTGGTTGGAGTAAAATGCCTTGAAGTAATTAAGTAAAAATTCTTTCTGTGTGAAAATTTTTTTTATCTTCTAGAATTTGGTTTCTGTTTTGCTAGTTTATAAATGGGGGCTATTTATTTTATCTTTTGGACCGTGTTTAACTTATTTTATGTGGCAGAACCTTGTATTTTAAAACTTAGAAATTTCATGAATTTCTGTACCAGTTGAGTAACTATTACACTGAATACCCATGCTTCTTTGTTCATTCCAAAGTGCAAACAAATTTTATGCCGTAAAATGTATTTCTGCTGCTAGGTGTAGCTTCTTGGTATTGGTGGTTATAAATTTATCTATTTGCTGTTGAAATTTAATTTCTTTGATGTCATTTTTTTTTTTGGTTCTGGTTTGGTGGTTATGAATGAAGTTTAA
>QANX01000177.1:0-72061 GCA_003254975.1 Ochetophila trinervis
AATTTGTTTAGAAAATCTCCCTTTCCCTACTAATAAAAGCAATATGCTTATTCCACCATAGAGAAAATTTAATGTAAAAAAGATGGATCTTTAGGGAAAAGGAATCTCAATAAGACAGAAATACAATAAAGTAAGCTAAAGCTTAATTGAGATCAGATCTTTTCTTTATTTCAAATTCCTGATTTTTTGTATAACTTTTTTTACCTTATGCTGCTTTGACATCAAAGTTTAGCAGCCAGCATAAATTTGTTTAGCATGAATGCACGATTCACATTTAATTTAGAAGCATTTCTGCTAGCAAATTGCCCAACAGAATCAAAAGAAGACTTCTTTTAACACTTTACTTTCCAAATACAGAAATTCTTTCTTTCTAAATATTAAGAAGAATAAAACCAATTGTGTGGTTTCTATCCCAACTTAAATTTTTGAATTTTGAACAACTCACATATATAATATTTTGCCCATTACAAAGCTACAGATTGTTTTTAATATTCTACCGATTACTAAGCTAAACATTCCATCCAAAATCTATAGCTTACACAGCTATATAATCGTTACTCTTTATCTTCAACAGTGTTCTTCCAAAGATATCGATATTTAAAAAATATGTACCAATAACGTCAAAATTTCTAAATACTATATGTAGTATTTTGTATTTCACAACCACAAATGTGAGTATACAACAAAATCAATCAATTATAAAAAAAAAAAAAAAAACCCATCTTATTATTACCAACCAAAAAAAAATCAACTTATTATTTACCCAAAAAAAAAAAACATTTTATTTTAACAGATTTTGATATCAACTAATATGAGGATAGTTGATTTCTTGTCATGTGGTCCCAGCATTCCATTAGTGGATCCCAATTTAAGACTATGTAGCATTGTATTTCACAACCACAAATGTGAGTATACAACAAAACCCATCTTATTATTANTATTATTACCAACCAAAAAAAAAATCATCTTATTATTTACCAAAAAAAAGAAAAAAAACATTTTATTTTAACAGATTTTGGATATCAACTAATATGAGGATAGTTTGTTTCTAGTGATGTGGTCCCAGCACTCCATTAGTGGATCCCAATTTAATAACCAAACAATAGCTTTCCACATCACAATATTCCCAAATTAGTAAAAAAAATTATGACTAAATACTATTAAAACAAATTAAGTATGACTTTGGCTCTTAACTCTGGAGGTGCAGTCCTGAACCTACACTACTACTTTTAAAAGGAAAACCATATCAAATCAAATCAAGCGGTGCAAGTTATTAAAAAATGTGGAAAAACCGGAAAAAGAATATTATTGGTGACAAATTTTAACATTATTGATCTAAAATTCTCCAGCAATAATTTCCACAGAAAATAATCCAAATACTGGAAATAAAAAGCATACCTGGCACTGGCAGGGAAAGTACAACCAGTTATGCCTGTAAATCACCATGGTAACAAACCAAGGAATTACTTCTCCAAACTTTATTGTTTCTGAACTTGAAAAATTAATAACCCAAAAAATAAAAACAAAAAATCGAGGAAGTGGGTAGTGGAGTACTTACTAGGGTCAGTTGTGGAAGGAGAAGCAGCACCAGCAAAATCACAAGTGCCTTGAGACTGTCCCTTCTTTTGGAAATAGCTATTCACAGCATAGCTGCAGTGAGCCTTAACAGTGTTGGGGTTATAACATGCCCCACCTGTATGGATAGGATTACAGTCAGCCCCAGCTCCACAGGCATAGTCCAAGGCCTTCTGTAGAACACTATCACTTAATCCATCCTTGCAAACGCACCAATTTGCACCTTTAAATTTCCATCAAATTCAAAACCACAATAAGAAAAATAACCCCACAAATAAATGCTACACTAAGTAGAAAAATCAGAGATCAGAACAAGGAGAAGAAGAAGCAGTATACGGGGCTTTCTTTTTTCTCCCTTCTGTTTTTTTTTTTCTTTTTCAGTATTTTTTTTGTGGGAAATAGACCAAAATCTCTCCCAAAAAAATGGAGTACATAGAAAAGACAGAAAAATAGATTATGAAATCTCAGAATGTAAAATTAAACCAAGATTAAATGAAGAGAGAAACATAGATAGAAGAACATAAAACTTCTTTTCAAAAAAATACTGCACTAAAATCTAATGTAGAAGAAAAGGACTTGTTTGAAGGTACAGATAGAGAATAGTCAGCAGACTATAGCTTTCCGCATGAAAAATAAAAATAAAAAATAAATAAAAATAAAAAAAGAGATGAAAAAGATAAAAGATAAAAGACTAAAAAGCAAGACTAAAAAAATATGTACAGAAAAAGAAAATAAAATTATAATGGTATTTGGTGAAATGTTTCAGTGCCCTCAAATCTCCATGGAAGAAGTATGAGATGCAAATCTCTAAAAGGGGAAAACAAAAATATTTATGTGCATATATATATAGAGAGAGAGAAAAAAAAATTTGCAATGTATTCCATTCAGAAAGAAGCAAAAAAGAAAGAAAAAGAAAACTCATTTCTAAGAACAGAAAACAAAAATGGCTTCTACCCATAGTTATAGGAAAGAAAAAAGGAAGAAGAAAACATAGAAATGCAAAAGGCTTACTTGACTGGCCAGTAGTTATGGCCAAAATAAGCAAAACAAATGCCAAAGCAGCCATGATTGAAGCAAGATTAGAGATGGGTTACAGATGAGGAGTATCAATGGTGCTCAGAACAAGCCTGGTAAAGGCAGAGATGGAGAGAAAGATAAAGAAAGAGAGAGTGAGTGAGAAAAGAGAGAAAAACGCAAGTATAGGGGTGAGAGCTTAGACAAAAAAAAGAACAAAAAAATATGAACTTGTAAAGGAGTTTGATGTAGACGGTGGGATGGAAGTGGCCCTGTTTTTGTTGTCGGCTAGGGACTGCCTTTTCTTTGGGTTCCTTGTGATCTGTACCATTTTCATAAAAACACTATTCATTTCCTCTCTACCATCTTTTTTTTTAATCTTTTTCTTTACCACTTGTAAAGGAAACAAAAATAGTTTTCCACATACTGTTCCACAAGCTCAGTGAGCCTGTCTCTTCTTAGCAAAAAGGAAAACAATTTGAAAAAAGGAAAAAATAAAAAGAGAGCCTGGAATTTTGTCATTTCCCCCTGGAGACTGTACTCTACTGATTTGCTGGACACCGTAAAATGAGAAAAAGTTTTGAGTTTTTTTTTTTTTTTTTTTGGTTGTTTTGAGTTTTGGGTTTTGAAAATTCAAATGGCATGGATGGTTAAGAAAAGTTTCATACGGGTTTTTACTTTAATGTCTCATGTTAAACTGTATTTGTATTGTATTATATTATATTTGTGTCAAATTTTTTTCATCTGAATTTTAAACTGTATTTGTATTGTATTGTTCTGTATTCATATCGTATTTAATTTGTGTTTACTAAACTTAAATACATATTCAAATGATACGTTAATACTTATGAATTTAAAATATATAAAATATTACGAATTAAAGTTATATTAAATATTTATCGTGCTAAGAAAACAAAATATACATTACAATTATCAAGTTAAAAATATTCAAAATATTATAAACCAAACTAAAATTGTACATCCAATATAAATAATAAAAATGATAAAATCTAAAACAAAATATTAATATATAAATAGATATAAAAATTATCATTTTTCAATGAAATAAAATATAAATTTTATAATTTCGTAAAATAAAAAAGTAACGTAAATAATTAGTTATAAAAAAATAATTAAATTAATATTTTTTTATCGTATTTTATCATGACACATCGTGTTAATGTGTTTTAATCTGTTTTTTTATCGTGTCTTATCGTATAATATTGATATCAACCCAATCTAATATTGCAAATTCAAATCTGTAAATTATCGTATCGTGTCGTATCGTGCCGTGTTATCGTGTCGTGTAACATTTTACCATGCTTAATTTTCACTCAGAAAAAAATATATATATATATATATTTCCATTGGTAAAGTTACAAGCTAAAACATAATAAAAAGACTATTGAATATAAGAGACTGCTAATGTATAACTATAAAAAGATTAGGAGCAGTTTTTGAATGCAAAAACCGTTATATGAATTATGAAAATTTGTATTAGTTCTTTATGAGTAGCAGTTTTTGCAAAAAGCTTTAGAATGAAAGCAGCTTAAGGTAATTGCTCTGTATTGGTTTTATCTTCAAAACATGCACCGAATGTTTTTTTGGTAAATTTAAAAATTTATGCATTATTGTCACGCATTGTCAAACATGTAGTGAACATACCAATGAGAATGATTTTGCAACTAGATTTACCATGGATCTTCTTCTCCCTGAAACATTTGTCATAAGTAGGACCCATATAACCTATAAACATGACTTATGCAATTAAATACTCATTATTTAAGCAGATATTAGTTTTGGAGCAGATATTAAGCTGTAGAGGAAAAAGTTTAAGAGAAACAGTTGGGATAACAAAGTCTATTATTATCTTTTGAAAATGTTGTAGATGAAAAATATGATTAGCAGCTCGAAACTTAGAATTAACAAATGTATGGAAATATTTCATATGGATCTCCTGAAATTTAAACTAATTTCAATTTGAATTTTCAGAATTTAAAAGTTATAACTAGGCACTTCTATAAAAGTGTAGATGATGTTTTTTTAAAGATTATGAATGAAATAATAAAACAAGTAAATAGAAAAAAATTAATAATATTTTTTAAAACTAAATAAATTAAATTGTATTTAAAACAAATTTGTGAAAGTGGATGAAATTAATCTCAAATTTAAAGGCCAAAAGATGGACAAATAAAAATGTAAACTTTATATATAATTGGCTTGAGGAAGTGCAATTATATATCTGGATTTAAAGAGTGAGATTGTGAGGACAAGGATGATGGTATAAATACTGTATGCAAGAGAGCTTCAGGCTGTGCTTATGAGAATGAGAGTATCCAAACCCAATCAATCTGCAGTGTTTTTTCCACATATCATGCCTTTGGGTTTGGAGCCCACCAGGCTATTTGTTCTGAACCATCATCATGCTGTCCTTTGCATAATTTATTCTGCTTAATTTAGACCATTGGTTTCATCCTATGCTTTTCATTTGCATTCGTAATATCTTTTTCTTTTATTTTTTTGTCTTTCCATTAAATGAAAAAAGATCAAAGTTTTGCTTAAAACACATGGTAGAATAATTTTCATTATTTTGATAAATTAATTGCATTAACAGCACAAAAAATACCTAAATATAAAAGAGTTTTTGTTTTTGTCATCAACAGGATGAGTATCACTAGAATTCATGATGAAATGGTAAATATTAATTTAAAACATTTAATTATGTAATAATTTTTATAAATAAATTTTAATATAAAAAATAATTTATTTTTAAAAATAGCTAATTAAATTGCTACATAGCATATAGCATATAGGATTCTATTTTTAATATAAATTTTTTAAATATATAATTAAATATATTAAATTAATATTTGTTGTTTTAGTATGGATTCAATTAGTACTTTTCAATAAATAGTAAAACTCAAATAGAAAATACAATTACTTTTTACGCATATACACGGTCTATTCAAATTTTGCAGTGGCTCCCTTGTGGGATCCTCTTTTGCACTTGATAGCAAGTATTTTTAACCAAATAGCTTTTTTTGGAGACAACTTAGTGATGTAGTTTTTTTTTTTTAAACAATAATATCCAGTTTAAATCCCTCTCTAATACTTTTTTTTTTAAATAAAAACCCCTAAATCATACGCCTTGGATTCAAAGTGCTCTAAGTGCTTTTAAAGTGATTTTTAAAATTATATTAAGCCTCGTGTTGCTTTCAAAGTGTAATTAGTATTGCATATGTATAGTGGGCGATGCTTTATGCATGATCATTTAATAACGAGCCAGCTGTTTTTCCTTAAAATCTAAGTTCATAACAGTTTTTGGGGGGGACAATTTAATGGCTGAATCAATTACTACGGAAGGTATTGGTTTCAAATCATATCTATTCTTTTCAAATATTTATTTATTTTAATCTATTTTTTAACCATGGCAAATTGTGAAGCGTCCATAATATGATGAATGAATTGCAAAATTCCTTTTCCTTTGCCCACTTGCCCAGTACCGGTTTTTTCCATTGAACATCATGAAGAATGAAGAGGTGTGTGTGTGTGTTTTTTTTTAATTTTTCTTTGGATATGCAGGACCTGTTAATTAATGAAAGGAAAGTTTTATCTTTTATCTCACTAAAAAAAATAACAATCCGATATTGCTAAAATTATCAAAATATTTTTTAACTAATTTTTTTTATTCACTAATCCATTAAAAACATGATGTAAAGTTTCACTTTTTTCTTACAAAAAATATTTAAGTAGAGTTCAAAATCTTCCAAATTTAAAAAAAAAAAAAAATAGTATTCTAGTTTGGGCCTTAGACCCATTGAGAACATTGAATTTTAGATTTTTTTTTAATATATATCTCTACCGCGCATATTATGTGAAGATTTTTGCCTATCGATCTCAAAAATCAAAATTTTGCTTCAAATTACTGTTTTCTAAATATCATTTCTACTCTTAATAAAAACCTCCTCCCCCTCCCTCCCCCCCCAACTTTGCATTTCTCCTATGCCCATCTCTGACAATCTCACTTATCAAGAACGTTTTTTTCTTAAATGTCGGCGACCTCGTAGTCCATCTCTTTTGTTGGTAATCGGTTTTAAATGTTGTTGCGCACTCACCTCTTATGTCCCTCTACTTGTTCGTCTTGAATGCTTTCAAAAATAAATGGTAAAATCTTTTCGACATTGCGCTTTTTTCTCTTACCTCCACTTGTTTGTCCACTCTCGTTGTGACCTTTTTCTTTTATTTTTTCAATACGTGCCAAACCTCTAGCAATCTTACTTTTGACCTCTTACATGTCCCTTGCCCTCTTTTGCTCGTCCATCTCTCTCGTTCCCATTTGCTCTACAACAACCCTATTGAGGTGGGAAATCCAACATTGTATAAGGGTTAACAATGCGTTAAGCTATGGCTTTGTCCGCCTAGTAGGGATGTGATAGGGCAATAATTGATGTAATATAAATTTTATTATACTATCATTTTGTTGAAAAGTGATTAACGAGATTGATAAGGTAAAAATTACAATACATTAATGTTATGCATTATGCGTCTGGTGTATAGGATGGAGATATCATTTGCATCTCACAGTGCTGCCGCAAGACAATTTAGAAAGTTCTTAAATATTAACATTTGGCAATTTAAAATAACAATATAATGCATTCTGATAAAATAAACTACATTACTTTAATGAGAAAAATGAGCTCTATCCATTTTTATTCGCTGTTAAATTGTCTGAACATTATATGGAAGCTTTGCTCGACTTTTTTTAATCTCGCTGCACTGTGAAAATAATTAATCAAACGAAGGAATGGAGAATATAAATTATCCCAATGGAGAGTTGAGGATTTCTAAGGTTCTTGAAAAACCCAAGTTGTTTGGGAACAAATGGAGTACATTAGATTCATGAACGTCAAGCGGGAGACTAAGGAGTAACTGTATGTGTTTTATATTCTAGCTACTTTGTCTCCACAACATCTATCCATATGTTCTTCATGGCACGCAAACCATATACAGAAGGAATTCCAAGTTTCCCGAACCATCTTCTGATGTCCAAAAGATGGTAGTAAAAAATTATACCGTATCTCTTTTCCATTGTTATCACGCGCAAAATAAATGGAGTATATTAGATTCATGAACGTCAAGCGGGAGACAAAGGAGTAACTGTATGTGTTTTATATTCTAGCTGCTTTGTCTCCACAACATCTGTCCATATGTTCTTCATGGCACGCAAACCATATACAGAAGGAATTCCAAGTTTCCCGAACCATCTTCTGATGTCCAAAAGATGGTAGTAAAAAATTATACCGTATCTCTTTTCCATTGTTATCACGTGCAAAATAAACCTAACGACCTATAGAGAGATGGGAACAACAACAATGTCACACATGTGACTAATATCATATAAAAGATGAATAAATGAAAAACACAAACAAACAAAAAATAAATTATATAAATGATTAGAACACACGCTTGGTGCGATAGGTAATGAGATTTGATCAAGTGTTTGCAAAGTGAAATAGAGCTGGAAACGGAGCTAAATTTGCATAATAAATATTGAACTCAAGGTGAGATGCACAGAAACTATGTGTATATATATATGCGACATGCAACAAATGATCATTGGTGTTTGTAAGCGGGATGGGATTGTTGGAATTAAGTGAAGGGTGTTTAAGTTAATTGGACATGAAACTATATTGGTAGGCAAAAAGGTGATAAGGGATATTAAATGGCATTGATGCGGGTGAAGTTGGATCATTATGGACAATTAATTTTGACAATATGTTCGGTTGGACATGTAACCATATTGATAAGTAAACTAGTGGTAATTGAGGATTGATATAATCCATATTATAATAGTTGGGTTTCATAGTCTATTTTGAGAAGTCAGCAGGCCATTTAACCTTGGCCTGGGGCACTAACTACAAGTCAAAAGTATTCTGAACCTTTCCATATCCGACAACACTTATTTAACGGTTATCCCACCAATATCATGTCAGGCTACACATTTAGAAAATGGCCTGCTATTGAACAAATTGTTGTTATACAAAATTTCTTCAACGCACTGTCGTACAACCTTTTCCAAACAATGGAAATGAGCATTGATCATGAAAGCATGACTGACAATGCCTATGATGGTGAAATAACACTCATAGTTACATTTTATGATTCAAACATATGTATACAAAATACGTGCAACAAATTAAAGAAGTGTACACATCCACAGGCAAATAGTTGGTAAACATAACAAAATAATATTTAACCAAAATTTAATCCACGTTCGAAACATAAAAAGGCATGTTAGTTGCAGTCTGCCCACTATAGAAGAAAAATATTAGTTTAGTACATATTGATGAACTAGAAAAGTAATAATTCCATTTCTAAAAGACATTCTCTTCAACATTCCAAGAAGTCGGCTATAAGTTGGTGGAGACCTTGTAGCAATTCGATAAACACATCTAAATTGTGTTCCATGCCATCTATACATCGAATATGAGCAACCGGCAGTTGCATGGCATCTAAATTTCGTACCAAACCATCTATACCTTGGCACTTAGATTTATATCCAGACCATCCGCTGCACAGTATGACAAACAATTAAAAAGTTCATTAATGCGTATAATTTGTAATTTGATTACCCACAGAGTGAATTAGAGGTGTAAAATGGGTCGTGCCGTGCTGGCCCAGTCTATTTAAAAGCTGGTCCATTCGTGCTCGTGTCAGTCTATTTATTTTTCGTGTCATGCTCGTACTGGCCAATTTAGTTTTCATGCCATGTCAAGCGTGCTATGGGCCAAAGCACTTATGTGCTCATGCCATATTCGTACCGGGCACATATCATGCTCTAGTCAGACACGGGTCGTGCCTATGCATGTGCCATTTTTATTTTGCATATTTTTTATAATATAAATTATATAGTTGAATAAAAATTATTCAAAATAAACTTAATTTTTTTAAAATTTGACTCATGTTTATGATATAAATATAAAATACTATTAACATAGTGACAAACTGATAAATTTGCATACTTATATGATTAAATTACATAATTTATTATATTTTAAAAAAAATTGAAATAATTTTAATAAATCTATCAATTTCCATGTGAAGATTTTAATAGAGTAATTTCATATAGTCTATTATTGTAAAATAAATTTGTATACAATAGATTTTATATTTTAAATTATTTATTATTGTTTGGATTGTGCTAAGTTTGTATTTTGTCCAAATTGTTAGTATGCATATATGCGTAGCATTTCATGTACTTGTGACGTGCCTAACCTATCACGTGTATGTACTGTGTCTGGCCTGTCACGTGCATGTGTCGTGCTTAGCCCATTATAGATTCGTGCTGTACCACGCACGGTCCATGACATGCTTCATCCTCAACATGGCACGGTTTGTAACGTGACATGCTCATGCTGTGCTCAATTTCAGCATACCGTGCTCGTGCTGTGTTTGTGCTGCTCACCCATTTTTACACCTCTAGAGTGAATTTTGTACTTATAATAATGTGGCATGTATGCATACTTAAATTCACCCTAGATACTGTCGGTGATGATCCAGCAGGGGCATCGATAGTGGGTGATTCAGTTGCTAGTAGCTCCGCCATATGTAATTCGGTAGCCTCATCTAATGCATGGCCATCTCATTTTCAGTTGGATCTAAGTGAATCTTACTAGATATTTCAAACCATAAGATATCATGTTTTTTAAGATAAAACATGTCAACCATATCATATGATAACGTATTTATTTTTGAATGTAGGTTTACGTCGACTCGTCGAAATACCATATCACGGAGAGCTTCGTAAGTGGTAGGTTTGTGATCTTCCATCTAAAGATCCTAGGCATGGTGGTTCGCGGTTGGCTCTTCCCTGCTACCCCCACTGCAACTATCTCCACAAAGCCATGGTCTAAGAGGCTAGCAATGGTCTCGTATGCCAACACATACCTTTCAGAAAAACTATTATATTTAAAAAAAAAACAAAGGTTTTGAAACCTGTTGTAAACAGGGTACGTTAATGTACAAATTACTTGGAACACAAAAGGGAAGCCTTTCAGATCATAGGTGGTTGGCACATTTTGGACTCAATGCAACCCAATGCTGAATGCACTGTGCAGCGCCTCAACCATTTTTTCGTAGATGAGCGAACCCCATGGATACTTATTGAACATATCCAAATTTTCAACAAGTCTCAGCCATTTGAGGTCTATGGGTTCATTGATAAGCACTCCAAGAATGCCACAATGAAGAAAGTAAAGTGACGCTAGTTTGGCATCGTCTGTCTGTCTACCCATAAGGTTGTCTTTCAATTTATCTTCGAAGTCCTTTATTGTGATATTATTCTAATCATTGAAGTAGATTGAGTGAATGCGACTACAATCGAGAATACTTTTGATCTGGTCGTTGTGGTCCTCTATTGTCATTGAATTCCAGCCTACTAATGACGATAAAATATATGGCAGTAAATCGGATCCGAATACCACCTAATTTGAATTCCATATCATAGTTTTCATACAACTCCACCAGGCTCATACCTAAGTGACAAATTGATTCTTCAGATATTTTGAGTGGCAGCAAAAGTAAGTAGAGGTTGAAGCATGAGTTGGTGAAGGCGGCAATGCTTTCTTCGTTGTGCAGTTCTTCATCATGAACTTAGTTGCACCATAAGGATCACTATCCGCTCTGATCCTTGGTGCGACTACCTTTGACAACAATAAATACATTGTACAATTGTAAGATCAAACTAAACAACAGAAAATTACAAATAACAATGACAACTAAAAAAATACAGTAGAGCATTGAAAACCAAAGTATCCAACAACATTTTGTCGCCAAGAATTCAGAAAAATCGTAAAAAAGAATCGTTTGTGAGTTAATTGGCTTAATACACTAGATAGATACTTATACTAAATTGTTATCCTAGCCTGTTACGCATCAACGGGTTGGTCGATAGTGTAGCAGAATGGGTATTGTTTACTAATAAACATCGACTACAATCTGGTCATTCTGATCTCATTCGACAAAGGCATAAACCCTAAGTATTTGGTCCCCACAATAGAGGGTAATGCATATGTATTCTCAATGCAACCCAAAATATGATATGATTGGAATGTTATTCTCATTAAGTTCAACCTGTGTGGTCTTACATCAGTCGGGATATTCATCTCTGATTGACGCATGGAAAGCTGTGCTTGTTGGATTGATGTTCCCTTATGTACGATGGTTCGCACCCATGTGCTTGTCAGCATATCAGAATGTGGATTTCCATTGCCATTCTTCCTCTGTCTTTTGTCGTTTTTCATCTAGACTTTTGAGTGTGGGAGTGAGGAAAAACTACCACTGCAATTTGATAGTGAGAGCTAGTGTCTAAGATGGTTCACGGTTGGATAGTTATACAATCATAGTAATATGGGAGAGTTGGAGGGGCGAATGGGATTAACGGCTCACAGATCTAGTATGTCATGATGTGCTATGCCATATCACTTATGCATATGGCAGTAGCTATTGATGAAGAAATGAACAAAGACCAATTTCAAATTATACGTTTTATATTCCATGTGCAATTAATATTAAATTATTTTTTAATGTCCATTCTTTTAATGTGCATTTACATTTGTAATTGTAAAGAAAAAAAAAAAGCCACTGTTGTTGAAAACCTCATCTTAGTAAACCGTGTTGTCGCTTATTGTGTCATCCTTACAAGATCAAATCATCACTTTCCTCATATATGTATTTATATAAATTTTCTTCAAGCTTTCATTTGTTGTATGGCGATGTTAAATTGTATAAGTATGCCTGATGCCATCGAACTTAGCTATCCAAATGTCATAGGGGAAGATTTATTTGTTCGTATATTATCACATCTTATAGTCGTTGGGTAGTCCGACCATCACACTGAGTGTTGCCTCAACTAGTTATATACCATAGCTATGGAACGATAAATTTTCCAGTTACATCCAAATATACGATTAGGCCCTATACGAGCCTAACCAATCAGTCTAGACTGTGGGATTTGTGGCCCACCTTTTGGAAGGCCCTTAGTTCAAGGTCATGTTGATCCAATGATCCTAACCTATTGCTGTAGACATCAGTTAGATCAACTAGATTGTGAGCTCTTTGATTGTTTGATGTTTTTTCATTATACTTAGAATAAGGAAATAAGGATTTCACTTTAATGTGTAGTTTTTAGAGAACCTTTTTTGCATCTTTTTCTTTTGAAACCTAATGGGCCAAGCGAAGGTTTTTTGGCCTAACGAGAGCTAGTTTGAGCCACCTACATTGAAATAATGTTGAAATAAATGGACCCATAAAAGAAATTAATGCTGCTGTATAAACTGTCAAAATATAGATTTCGTCATCAACTTAACAAGTGTTGCTAACATGGAGCTAAACAAATTTAACCAATATAACTATAAAAAGTCAAGAAATAATTTTTCATCAAAATGAAATAGTTCGTCATTCAAAAAATGCAAAAATTTGAAAAATACACACCCAAAACTGAACAATTATCGTTCATCATCAATGTTTCAGTAAAAGGAGCCTACAAGTCTGTGGAACCCTTGACGTCGTTTAATGGCATCATCACTTTGTTCTAGGTCATCTAATCGTTGATCCAAGGCTATGTGACATTTCATGAATAATAGATTAACAAAATTAAATAAAATGGGACATTAGAACGTTGGATATGTTTAACTCGACAATTATGTATTTACAAACTGGCACGTGCACATACTTACAAATGTTTCAGATGATGTTGTTGTTGATCCATATGGGGAAGCGGCATTGGGTGATTCATTGGGAACTAGGTCCCCCACATGGACTTCAATAGCTTTAAAACCTGGTTGGGCGACCCATGGTCTCATGTAGTGCATGGCAATCTCCTTATCCATTAGCATTGACGTCCACTGTATCTGATACTAACACCCACACAATCAACTTTACTTGGAGGATTCAATATTTAATAAACAAAACATGTAAACTATATTAGCTTATAATGTATTAATTTTTTATCGTAGGCTTACGTTGATTCATCCAAATACCATGTCACGGAGAGCTTCGTAAATGGATTCTTTTTTGGTCTTCCATCAAAATATCCTAGGCATTGTGCTTCAAGGTTAGCCCTTCAATGCAACACACTGTGTGGTTCTCTCTACAAAGCCATGCTAAAGGAGGTTAGGGATGGTCTTGTATGCCCATACCTAGAATAATAATATGGAAACAAAAATTAAAAGGGTGTGAAATGTACGTTGATGTATATTATTGATTAAAACAAATTACTTGAAAAGCAATGGAGAAGCCTGTTAGATCATATGTTCACATCATTATGTCCATATCTACTGAAGACTTCGCGTATCGACTTAATTGTCTCTTTGTAAACCCCGTGGGTAGTTATTGAACATGTCCAAATCGTCGATGAGTTATCGCTAGGCACTCCAAGGTTTTTGAAATGTAGAAAGTACAACAACTCCAGCTTAGCGCCATCAGTTTGTCTCGCGATAGGGCTATTTTGATTTATCTAGTAAATTCGTAATTGTGATATTACTTGAGCTATTGAATTACATGAAATGGATATGCCAGCCGCTGGATTTTCATCGAATCTTATCGTTGTGGTCTTTTATTTTGCCATTAAAGCTCAGTCTAGTGACAAGGGAAAAATATCTTTTGGAAAAATGGACATGGCACCACTTAGGTTGAACTCCATAACATTATTGTCATTGGAATTTAGCATCCTCGTACCCAAGTGGCGAATTACTTTGCCTAAAATTCTGGGCTCAAGCAACATTAAATGTTATTCAATGCACTTAGGGTAAAGTCAGTCATGCAGTCATCGCCAAGCAGAAACAACTTCTTCCTCAAGTACTGACTCGCGGAGTACGGATCACCATACACTTTGATACTCGATGCGATCGCTTAAGTTGGCAATTGCTACATTTACAAATGCAATGTGTAAATGGAAATAAAAATAACAACAAAAACCCATATAAAAGAAACATCATTTGGTAACTGGATTCAAGTAGGTATGACACATATGCCATCCTGCAGCCTTATTCGAAATCCAACCCAAATCGGCGAGTGACTGATTGGTCATTCCACCACTGGAATATGTCATGCCATTAGTCATTGATGAGTTGACCGACAAAGAGGCGGGATGGGTAAGTGAGAGATGATGTTGAAAAAAGTAGTTATTCTAAATAACCGGTCAGTGCCAACTGCAATACGCAATCCCCATTTGGTAGCCTAATCAAACACTAAGACATCATTCGCTCAAGGCATAAACACTAATTATTTATTTTTCTCTATAGAGGGTAATGCGCTTATGTTTTCAACACAACCCAAAGTATATCGACATTGACTTTTTACCTTCGCCCATTACTCATCGATGAGTTGGCTGACAGTGTGGCATGATGGGTATTATTCATTGATAAAAGTTGACTACAATACGACACCCCCATCCGATATGCCAATTAGACATTTCGATCTTATTTTTCAAGGGCATAAACCTTAAGTATTTGGTCCCCGCCATAGAGGGTAATGCACTTGTGTATTTAACGCAACCCAAAATATGATATGATCGGAACACTATTCTATTTAAGGTCGTGTTGTGTGGGCTTACATTCGCCAAGATATTCATCTTTTGTTGAAGGCTACATTTGCTGGGTTAATGTTCCCCCGCGTATGGGTGCTAGCCCCTATATGCTTGGTGGTAGATTAGAATGTGGATGTTCGTCGCCACTCCTCCTCTGTCTCCTACGGTCTTTCATCTGGACTTTTGGGCATGGAAATGAGGAATAACTACCATTGCAATTCGATCGTGAGAGCCAATGGGAAAGCTAGTTCACTGTTGGATAGTTATACAATCGTGGTAATGTGAGAGAGAAAAAAGGGCATGTAGGGTTAGCGATTCACGAAAACCGGTTCGTTAGGACATGCTATGCCATGCCACTTGTACATATGGCATAAACTATTGATAAAGAAAATGTGGTGCATTTACATTTGTAACTGTGAAAAAAACACAAAAACCAAAAAAAAAAAAAGCATAAACAAAAGCCATTGACCTTGGGGACGAGAAAAGTTCTAGTACTCATAAACTACTGAGTGAGGTGGATACTCCTTCCATTCATTTATTACCATATGAAAAATCTTAACACATCATGCCACATCAAATTTAATCAAAACTTCATTTTCTTTTTCTCTCTTTTCTCTGGGAAAACTCTTTTCTATCTTAAAACACCAACTTTCTATTGCCACATCCTTAGACAAACATCCATTCTCTCATTCTTTTTTCTTTTATCTTTTTCAACCTCATAGTCTAAGCTCTAAGCAACTTATCAAGGGAGAATTATGAAACCCACCACCACCACTCATCAATCTCCAAAGAAACAACCTTTCAAGCCTTAAACACAAAAATCAAATCCCATTTTGAGAAATCCTCAAGAAAAAAATAGTCAATAGACCTCTAAAGGAAAGAGCTTCATAAGCTTTTCCAGCTCTTCTTAATATTTTTTAGCCTCATTTTCTAAGCCCAATTTCAAATTATGTGTTTTAATTTTTTTTAATGTCCATTCTTTACCTTTAACTAGTCATCCAAACCCATTTAATTAATATTGTCTGCTGGAATTAATATTTTGTAGAAAATCACAAAAGCCCAACTTACATTTGGATATACTAATGTTAGAAGTTGAGACATTTGACACGTTGAACGTCAGGTGTAGAAAAGTATTGCCATTGTAAGAAAAAAAAATGTCATAACACGACAACATGTTTGTTCTATAAGACTTCCGTCTTAATGATTCCCCCGAGGGGGCCATAAACTCTAGTTTATGTATATCCTTCCCAAGTAGGTTACGAACATCAATAGAAAATATAACGTGGTCAAAGAACGTGTTAAAATTATCGTTGAAGGATTGATAGTTAAAATAAAAAGATGGAAATCTTCTTTATGCACTGAAAAAAAAAATTTGATAAAATCGCCATCCACGCTGCTTCGTTCATTGGAAGTAGAGACATGATGATGTGAATGACGATTTCTGGCAACATTTGAAAAGCAGCCCTATGTAATTGGTGTGCGAAATGTGTTAAAATTATGGCTAAATATAAAGTAATTCAATTGGTTTGCGCCGACTTGACATCGACAAAGATGAAAGGTATTTATAAAGATATTAAGCATCGCAATTCATAATGTGCAAAGGAACATAATATTACATAATATTGATTTACATTCTCACATTAAAACAAATCTTTACATGGAGAACTCAAATGTTACTAGACGGACGTGTCCATGGCTTCATACAAACATCCCAAAAGGTGGAACATTGTGCTCACACATCTTCCAACACACAGTTTGATCCCGTCGACCTTCTGAGTCTCAGGATAATGACTATGAAATTTGCATGATATTAAAAACATAATAAAACACCATTTAATACTGGAAAAAAATACGAAATACATAATCAATTGGGTTGTAGCTGAAAATGGTTGTCTAAGTTCGCTGAAGATGGTTGGTGGACGACCATGCTTTTGAATTGTCTATATTGTAGTCCATGTCCAACATACAAAGGAAATGAAGATGTCAACATCTCCATTCTTATTTTCTAGCTATTTTACTCTTTCAACAAATCTAACATTTTCTTCATACAACTCCATAACCACATTTTTGTAATTGGAAAGTCTTTCAAGACTTTAAATATTATACTATTCCTATCTCATTAAAAAAGAGAGTTAAAAGTTAATCTCAAATATAAAAAAGAACTTTACAACAACAAACAACAATAATATTTACAGTAAATAGTTTGATTTACATCTTACTACAGCATAACCAAAAGAGATAACAAAAGTGATGTTGTACATCAAAACAACAAAGCAATAAAATGCAACATTCTTCCAGCTAATGTTAGCATCTCGACAATGTCAATTGCCCAACGCGGCATCCCGCGGGGTGTTCAAGATGTTATATGGTGTTTGAACTCATGGTCATCCGCTAGATCTCAACCACAGGCTGATCATGACCTATTCCAACTATATTATTTTAAACACATTTTTCTTAGAGAGCTATGTTTGATACTACAAATAGCATGCATAATAACAATATTTTTATGCACATTGGTTAGTAGTGGAACTGTCTACCAAAATTTTATGATTGGTTAGCAGTGAAACTATTTAACATGTTAGCACTGAAACTATCTACCATGTTAACATGTTTTGCGTTTTACGTATTTACATTATTTTTCATTTCATTCACATTTAGATTATACAAACACCATGCAAACACTATATTGTATAGATTATTACGTCCAAGACGATCGAAAGAGAAGAATAATATTTACCTTGCTATATCTCAGACTCAATTTCCTACATGGATCGTTTCTTTTTTATTTCACAGAATAGAATATGAACCCACCTTTTGAAATATGGAATTGATGAATTCATCAATCACTGCCGGTTTACTTACCAATATTTTTTCATTTTCAATCAGCATAACTCACATAACTTTACAAATTAATTACATATAATGATCCAAATTCACCAGCATCAATGCCATTTAATATCCCTATTTATCAACTCTTTACTGACCAATATAATTTTGTATCCAATCAAATAAACCCTTTCACTTAATTCCAACAATCCCATCCCACATACAAACACTAAAGTCCCCTTCATGCACATGTATACATCGTTTCCAGGCATCCACCTCTGAACACAATATTCCTCTTACAAACCTAGTTCCATGTCCATGTCTCTATTACATCCCTACCATGCAAACAAAGCCATAAGTTAATGCATTGCTAACTCCATTACAATGTCATATTTTTCACCTCAATATATTCATGTTTTGCGTCGGACATCCTAATGCAATTTTATCAACCCTTGCTCATCAAGGGTTGTCTGAAATTGCATCCCGCATAGCGACAGGTAGAACGGCTCATCTAGGCCAGGGCTATTGCAAAACATATGGGAAAGGGAAATATGGATGAACAGAGGAGGACAAGGGACATGTAAGAGTTCATTCATGAGACTTCTAGAGGTTTGACCCATATTAGAGGTGATGGACAAGTTGAAAGGTAGCAGCGAGAGTGGATGAACAAGTAGAGGTAAAAGAAATAGGCCCAATGTTGGAAAGATTTTACCACTAGTTGAAAGTGTTCGAAACAAACAAATGTAGGGACATAAGATGGGAGTAGGCAACAATATTTAAAATCAATTACTGATAAAAGAGATGGGCGACGAGGTCACTGACATTTTTCTGGTCAGGAAATGAGAAGGTGGTCATGGACCATTATTTTTCAAAGGATGGACATGTTTCATTAACATTGCTGTCATGTGGACATATGTTCAAAAAACCCATCAATATATGTGTTTTTTTTTTTTCTGATGTCTAAACGCGAGGGCCATTGAAGATATTTGGCCACCATTTCTTAAAATTCTATCCATGTTTATTGTGCACTTAGCGTGAACTATAAATCATACCCGTACTGCTCAACTTTTCTTTTTCTTTTTTTTTTCCTTCTATCTCATTCTTTCTTTCTTCTTCTTTTTTTCTTTTCATAAACTCATTCTTCTCTAAAGGTCTCCTATTAAGCTAAAATTATAGTTGGATACATTGTGCATCACAATTACATTTTTGGTAACCCAAAAGTTCTAAATTACATATTATCAAAGTTACCAAAAAAGAAATAAATTACTTTAAAAAAGAAATAAAAAAGTAGAAACCATATTAACTCAAAGCTTCAAAGGGCATCACATGCATCTTTTAAGAAAACAAATTAAACTTCAACAATAGGTGAAAGTGATTACCAGAAAAAAAGAAAAAAAAATAGTTTAACAATGGCAGACAACCCCACAGACCCTCTTAAACCCCATGCCCCACACCCCATCCCAAGCCCGACCCCTAGCCCTATAGCATGTGTCCCCACAAACCCACATTTTTCAGCCCCTTCCTCTCCCACCAGTCTGAAACCACTTTTATTTTTCTTTTTCTTTTTTCCTCATCTACATTATTATCTAAAACCAACTCTTTTTTTTTGTTCTTCCTCTTCTTCTTTCTCTTTTCTTTTTATTTTTCCTTATCTCTTTCTCAACAAGCTCTCTCTTTTTTTCTAATCTTTTTTGTTTATTTTTCTTAACCTTAACATTTGGAAGCAAGTATTAATTTTTTGAGACCTAGGGAAAGAATGGGTTTGGGTGAGAAAAAAAAAAGAGGAAAGGTTTGTAGATTAAAGTGAGCGATTTCTCTCATTAAAACAAGTGTTAATTTTTATTTTTGAAATAATTTTTTTAAAAGGAGACCTAGTAAGAAGAATAAGTTTGAGTGAGGAAAAAAAACAGAGAAAGATAACTATCAGTGGATATTTTTTTGAGAAGATAGAAAATAAAAATTTAATTAGTGGTGTAATTGGTAATTCACCAATAATTATAGTGATTCGAGGGGAAAAAAATTGAGATTTGAAAACGGTGGGCAAATGTCTTCATTGGCCCTCAAACGTGAGCATCTGTAGAAAAAACCCCAATTATATTGGATTTGGGGCTTGGGCTATTTATATCTTTATGAGGGTATATGAAAACATATGCCCACCATTTCTATAATTTTTATTTTTTTTACATATTTACTATTTATTTACCATGCTCTTTCAAAAAAATCTTTATAATTAAAATGTCCACAAATAGATATCTCCACTTATCAAACAGGCTATCTGACTACATCATCAAACATGTGAGATGAAAACCAAAATCACTTTTTCTGAATCTCAAACTGAATGAACAACTTATCCAAAATCGGTTGGCAAGTGCAAGAAACCTCTCGAGAAAATGTTCTACACTCTTGACATATACAAGGCCATCGTTAACCTCTGGCCTGATATCGAATCAATCTTCTCCTAGAGATTGAATTCAATGCAAGCCATAAATTCCCTTTTCAAACTCAATGATGTTGTGCGGTCTAGAACAAGTAAAGGCTTTTGCTCCTCTCTCGATAGAAGAAGGAAAAGAAAAGGAACCAGTGATGTAGTCAGATAGCTTGTTTTATAAGGATGGTGATCTTTTTGTATGGATTTTAATGATAAAGGTACATTTGAAAAGGCATGGTAAATGATAAATATGGAAACAATTTTAAGTTTTAAAAAGCTTGATTATATATTTTCAGCAAAAAAAAAAGCGTGAGTATATAGCTTCATTTACTAGAAATGGGCATTCATATAACTACCTCTTTGGGGCTTTACTATTTATAATTTGGTTTATTTATAGCTAGCGAACCGATCTAAATTCTAGTTATTATTAGGAATGTAGATTCGGGCTCGGCCGGGCCAAGCCCAAAACTTCAAGCTCGGGCGGGTTTGAGCTGGAGAGAGAATTTTAGTCGGGCTCGGCTGAGCCAATTGTTATGGTATAAATTAGATTACTCTCAAATGCACGAATCAACAAGTAATAAGGTTGTTTTTTTAGAGAAAAATGGATTATGGATCCCAAAAAGAATAATACCTCTAATGTTGAAAGTTTTGCTAATTAAACTTGAAAAGTAAAAGATTGATTAGTTGGTTTGTTTTGTGAAAGCAAAATCTAAATTGAAAGCAATTAGAAAAAGCAAAGTAACAAAGTAAGCAAGAATTTCAAAATACTGATAGAACAAGGATTATAATTTCACCATTATTAATCATATTTAGTTTCTATGCATGATAAATTTATTAGTTAACCCCTCTTAACCTAAATGCATCTTGGTCTAGCAAGCACAAAATAGTTTAATCATTTACAGTTACAACTATCAAATTTAAGTCTTAAGACATGCAAACCCAATAAATTCTTGTTAAGGTGTCACTAGGCATGATGATATCCTTATCTACTATGTATTTCATTGCAAATAATACTATATTCATTATCCCTAAGCCAATATAATATTAAATCATTCACATTTTCATGAAAGCATTAAGATAAATAATGAAATATTAATTATCAATATGAATTAAAACTAATCATCCATTAAAAATTAAATATTCATAATAGGGCTACATCATAATCCTTATAGAAATTCAGCTACTCATGTTCAAAGTAATAACCATCAATAATTCAAAAGAAAACATATTACGAATACAAAAGAAAAGAAAATAGAAAGCAAATCTAGAAGCTTATGGCTGTCAAATTTTCCCTTTTAATGCCTCTTGAATTGCTCTTTAAAAAATAGCTTCAAAGCAAGGTTGAAAACCTCCAAAGGCTAGCTGCCCTCATTCTCTCCTTGATGTAGTCAATATCCCTCTCTCTAAACTTTTGAGATTTGTGTTGAATGAAGCCTTGAATGGTGTATAATTGTATAAAATGGTGTAGAATGGTATATTCAATGTGTTTAAGGAGTAGGATATTTATAAGAATAGGTTGCTAGAAAACTACTTGCAATGCAAAGAAAAAAAATTATCCTTACTTTACTTATAATCCTACAAGGTAATAGAGAATTATCTAATCAAAATAATGATAAAAATCAATATTTTTGCTATTATGTCTTTAGTTGGCCTGCCATATAAGGTTATAAAGGTAAATTGTACCATCAATATGATATCACACTCCCAATTAAATTAGGAAATAGATCTACATACCTTAATCATTGCACCTTCATTTCCTTATATATTTTATCTCTCCAATTAAACTTCAATTAATATTTAAATATTCTAAACTTTCCAAATGACTGGAGAATGACGATGTGGCAATCTCAGTCATCCATGCTTAGGTGACATCTTAGTTGGCAAATATACTGTCATTTTATATCTTTTATGTCTGTCAGACAAATTCCAAGCACATTTTGGATGACTAAATGAACTCTGAATTCACCGATTCCAATTGAAAAAGTTCTTTCTATGTCTTATCTTTCCAGACATATCTTGATTGCACAGATCGACAGTGGGAAGACAATCAAATGTCAATTTTCCCACAGAACTGTAAGTTTATTGCAACTGTTAAAAATGTTTATATTCGAAATCAAACTGATACTGATTGGCTGATCCAATTGCAATGAAATTTTACAGGATTGATTTTTAATGAGTTAGAAATCATTAGCAACTAGAATATCAATAAACCTTAATTTGTATCTCCAGATATGATTAATTCAGTATAGGTTGCACAAAAAATGTAGCAATTTCTAGCTTTTGTTCTTTTTTCTCTAAAAATTAAAAAATACAATAAATTAGTATTTTTCAGTAACAATTAACTCAAAACTAGCAAAAATCCAACATAAAATATGGAATAAAAACAGTAATTTTTTATGCCTATCAACTACCTCCAAATGGAAGTTTGCTAGTTCCTAGCAAAGAAAAAAAACTAGAAAAATATTTCTTATAAGCACACTTATATTCTTTGATGAGGTGTCTCAAAGATTACATAACCATATTAATTCAAAAGTAATTCCCAAGTAATTATGCTATTCAATATATTATCTTCAATTCAGCATGATCAGTACTCTCAAAATGTGTGTGTGAAGTCAAATAATACATTAAAGGCCATGCAATTGAAGAAATCTACATCAAAGAGAGATTGTAAATAAATATATGAATCACTATATGCTTAACATAATTAATTTCTCTCCACTAATGAATAAAATTTAAAGGAAAAAAAGGCAAATATCAATGAATAACATGATTAAAGATCTTTTTTTTTATTCTCGCAAATACACTTTTCTTCTTCATTTCCTTCAATTTTTACAAAACTTTATCCACAGCTCTTTTTTTTCTTTTTCATGTATTTTTTTCCTTTTTTTTTTCAACATTTCGTTTCTTTTCTTTTCTCTTCTAACCCCTAAATTATTCTTTTCATACATTATTCAAACTTCTTTTTTACATCAAAGATACATAGTAGGCCGAATATTACCATCATTGCCACCCCTAAATTATTTCCATATTTACTCTACCAAATACAAATTAATAATCATAATCATATAAATTCAAAATAAGTTCTCTTTAATAATCTGTCTAGGATTAAAAAAAATATTTAAGTTCATAAAATGTAAGTCGATATGGTTTAAAGAACAAAAGGCTTTAACATGCAATTTAATGCATCCTAAATTGGCTCAAACATGGTACTAACAAATAAAATTTAAAAGGTAGACTGGAAAGATTCAATCTCAAAAAAAAAAAATAACGTAAATCATATTCTAAGTAATGCATCCCTCTAGGATTTTTCCTTAAGCAATAACTAAACAAGTTCTAGAATTCAAAAATAAAAACTCATTCTAATTTAATGCAAATATTCTCCAAAATACAATCTAAGTCGTGAATATTTGACTAAGTGTTCAAAATGGATTTGAAAGTAATAATATGCGAATTTAACTTTATGCATTAAAGCATACACAAACACAATTCTACTACCTAAGAATTATTTTATTTCCAATTATATTCTTATCATTGGCCCACCAAAATACTTAAAAAAAAAATCTACAACTAAAAATTTAGCCAAAAACTTCAAAACACAAAAGTCAAAAACTTAAAAATTACTCCTAAAAATAAAATAAAATAAACTAAAACTAAAGATTAAAATTCAATAACATAGAGACCCACCCCCAAATTGAGATGAACATAGTTTTCATTGTTAAAAAAAGTAAATCAAGCAAAATAAAAGAATAAATGTAAAGAAAGCTCCCCTAATTGATGCATTGCAATCAAGTTCTAAACTTTAAACTCCAAAAGCTCATTTGGCTGATTACCCCTTAATGGCTTATTCGTTTGATTTTTCTTCTTTGACACCAAAAAAAACAAAACAAAACAAATCAAAATCAAAATTAAAAATTAAAAAAAAAAACTAAAAACAAACTACAAAAAAGAAATTAAAAACTTGAGTTGCATTATAAGTATCAAGCTAGGCCTTGGGCTTGAGTATCGCGCTTAGGTTTCGAATTTAAGATTTAAGCCTAAATTTAGAGCTCAAAGTTTAATTTAAAAATTATTTTTTTTTACTTCAACCATATTATATAAAAATAAAAAATTAACATTAAAATTACAATATTTTTATATACTCAAAATACATCGTAAATTTAAATTCTAAATTAAAAAATTATAAGTTTCATCTTTCAAATATAATAAATTTGTTAATTATCTATATGTAGATATGTATAATAGTTTATTTATTTATATGTATAGAAATATCTAATTTATTATATTTGAAAGATGAAACTTATAATTTTTTAATTTAGAATTTAAATTTACGATGTATTTTGAGTATATAAAAATATTGTAATTTTAATGTTAATTTTTTATTTTTATATAATATGGTTGAAGTAAAAAAAAANTTTGGACCAATTGTTATTTAGACATATTTATATAATCTACTAATACTCTACCCCCTTCAAAATCCCTTCTAGTTTTTTCCTCCCCTTTTTTCTGCTCATTTAATATTTATATATATATATATTTATAATTTTTTAAAGTTAAAATCTATATTTGGATAAATCTCTAAAACTGGAATTGAAATTTAATAATAATAATAATAACAAGATTCGTGATTTATTTTTTTCCACTCTTCCATATCCCAATTTTCTATTTTTTAACTCCATATAATATTTTTATTCATATTTATATTATTTTATTTTTAATTCTTACTTTTTAAAATTTTTAAAATAAAAAGGGTTCATACAAAATTGAAGTTAAATATAATAAAATATTTTAAATCTATATAATCTATTAAACCTCTACTCCTTCCAAAATTCCGTCCATTTTTTTTCCCACTCATTCAACATTTATATATATATATATATCTTTTATATATGTATATCTTTTTTTTTAAAGTTAAAATATTTATTTGAATAAATCTCCAAAACTGAAGTTAAAATATAGTAATAATAACACGATTCGTGGCTTACCTTTTTCCACTCTTCCATATTCCAATTTTCTATTTTTTAACTACATATTATATTTTCTATTCATATTTATATATGTATATCTTAATTCTTACTTTTTCAAAATTTTAAAATAAAAAAGGTTCATGCAAAATTGTAGTTAAATCTAATAAAATATTTTAAATATGGATAAAAACTCTACACTTTCAAATAGTGTAATCGGATTTTAAATAGTCAAAATCTATAAATTTGTATTTGAGTAAATCGCCAAAATTTAGTTAAAATCTAATAAAATATTTTAAAAAAGCATAAATGGTGTTATAGTGCTTAAAATATTATAATTTCTAAACAACTTATAATTCTATTTATTTAAAATTTTCTATTAGCTATTTATGCATTGTAATTTGTTTAAAATTAAAATTTAGGTTGGATCATGTATTATTGTTTATTCTGTTGTAAGCTTTGAAACTAAGAATGAATGATGTTGTAATGCTTGCAAAAGATGTCTTAAGAAAGTGGAACCTGATGGCCAAGGGTTTTATTGTGGGAAGTGTGACAAGATTGTGCATGATACACAAACGAGGTATTACATTATTTTATTTATGTAATTTGCCATAAAACTTTTGTCAGCTTTCTATACAACGCAATTTTATCTTGAATCTAAGTTTTTTTTCTCAGCTACATGATTCATGTCGATGATGAAGATGGTTATGCAACCTTTGTTATCTTTAACAATGTTGTTTGCAATTTTCTTCGTGTAACTACTGCAGAACTCTGGGACCAAGAGATTAAAGTGAGTTATTACATATAGTAATTAATTTTTAGCTATTTTTTAAATTTTCAATTGAACTCTTTAAAATGTGATATGTTAAGGGAGGAGATGCTACTAAATAACATGATAGATTGAATGCTTTTCTGTGGAGAAAAGTTTTGTTCTAAGTTCTAATGAAGAGAATTATTGTAAAGGATAGCAACAAAGAAACAAGTTACACAATTGTTAGGATGACTTCGTATGATGCTCTAGTCTCTCATTTTGTGAATCCAGATTCTTCTACAACTGTATGTTGTTACTTAATACTCACTTTTGTATTTTATAACCTTAATGATGTTGTTTATTTGAGTAACTGTGTAATTATTATTTTTGTAGATTACAAAATTTGCTTCTCAATGTCTAGATTTATCTAAGTCAGTTTTAGTCACTGATGACTCTGAGAACATATATGCTATTCTATACACATTTTTCTCTGTCAATTCTCCCAATAAGATTGTGCTTCTTTACATTGTGATACTGAAAATGAAGACAATTTTTTGGGTGCCTTAACCCTTGCAAAGAGAGTAAGTGATGATGAAATCTATCTTGTTGATGGTGATAAAACTGTAACAACAGGATTGGAAACTCAAATGAACATATATATATATCCACAATTTTTCACAAACATGAACATCCACTTAAGAGTTATATATATATATATATATATATATTTGAGAAGTAAATTTGGAAGTTTTTTACATCTCACATTAAAAAAAAATTAATTGGAAGAAAATGACTTTTCAATTTCTTTCAAAATTTCATATTAATTATTATATTTTTAATAATTTAATAATATTTTTAATAATAAAGCGTCGCTTGTATCGCACAAGTATGATCTAGTAAAAATTAAAATAAATTATATCGGGCTTAAATTTTGACCGGCCTAAATGAACAAGCTTCAGGCTAGTCCAACAGGTACTCCAATAGGTCGGATTTTGGGCTGGATCTATACTAAAAATCTAAAGTTAAGCCTAAAATGCTGAAAAATATAGGGGAATTTGGGCAAATGCCCAAGTGGGCAAGGGGTTAATGAAAAATGTCCATGGTTTTAAAAACTCTGAAAAGTGCCCATAATGTATCAATTTTCATAAGAAAAAACCAAAAATACCCTTTCTCAATTAATACCCCCACCCACCCAATTCTCATTGTTATGTTTTTTGTGCTTTTCACCATTAATAACCATTATCTTTGTAAACAAACTTGTTTTTGTGCTCTGTTTAAGAAAAAACTTGTGTGTTAAAATTTTCCTCTTGATTATCTTTGTAGTTCAACACCATTTGGTTTATTTAGAGCTCCATTATCAAAATATTTTGGGTATACAGAAAAGCAATTGCATTGCATCTTCAATATTGAAAAAAGGTAATTTACATTTCTTTGGTTACAATCATCACTAAAGTAATATACATTTCTTTTGTTAAAATCATTGCTAAAAAGTCATATATATTAGTTTATGGTTTAGTATGTGTATTTTAAAATTTATTACAATAAAAAAGATAAAAACAATGAAAAAAATAAAGAAAAACACAGTCTAAACAGTGTTTGCCCGATGTTGAAGATGATGTATCCCGCCCAACAGACGGGGCATACACAAGAGGTATATAAAATGGGGTGGAATACTACACTGAAACAAATAAAGTATTGACCCCGCTACAAAGTAGGGGCCTTGTCCAATTGAGTCGGTGTACTAAGCAGATAATTTTTTTTTATGCCTATAACCTCGCCTAGATTGGGCGGGGCCCCCTACTTTGTGGCGGGGTCAACACTTTATGTGTTGCTTAATATTTTTAGTCGAGCTAATATGTTATTTTATTATTATTTAACATCATTTTTTATTTTTAAATTGTAGTAAAATGTACATGATTCTAATACAAATATCTTATGATGGAAAGTGAATAAAAAAATGAACAATGTATGTGGTTACATGAAGATTAAAAAATAAAAGCTACCTACATAAGAAATAGTTTTACACTATTGGATATGAAGAATGAAGTGTATACAACATTAGGTACGGACCCACGCCAATATGATTTAAGCATGAAGTTTTTCTTTGTGTTTAATATTCCAAATGTGTCTCTATATCCTTGCGATACTGATTAATATTCCAAATGTGTCTCCATGTCATTGCCGAGGTCCTTGCTAAAGTTGTACTTCCTCCTAGATTTCCTAAAAGGGCTGGAAGACCTAGATTCAATAAGATTCTATCTCAAGGTGAGGGTCGCAATGTGAAAAATTGTGGATGGTGTAAGCGCACCGGTCATAATAGACTAACATGTTCGTTCCATGTTGAACATCCTAGCGGTACTATGGAAAACGGTGAGCCATAGTGTTAGGATTTTAGATCAAATGAAGTTAGTTAATTTTTTGAGCTAACACAAAAAGTAGGTCTTGGCATGCATGCAATTGAATTAATAGTTACAATTCAAATCAAGCCGGAGTTAGATACTTTTGAGTCTATTTCCAAACGACAGATAATTAATTTTTTGGATGTGCTAAACCTGACCAAAATAAAGTTTAAAAAAAGTTTATATCATACAATTACGTGCAACTGTTGAACTTCTAGTTGCCTAAACTAAAGTTTTTATTGTATAACTCTGCAACATACTTTTTCCTCATGAACATTATATATTTTTGCTAAATCATCAATGGTAGTCCAGCAGATTTGTTCTCAATCTATCGTAACGCGAACATGCCGCAATTCCCACTACATCAAAATGATATATTCAATATCAATATAATAAAAATCATTCAATTTTAAAAATTACTAGTTACAATGTCTACTTACGACACTTTTTGTTGGGCCAATGAGTTGTCCATTCTACTAATCGAAAACAGTTCGACCAATTCTAACACCTCTGGTCGCTATTTGAAAAAAATCAAACACTTGCAAAATAAACCGGACTACATGTTGGATGCACTTGGCATTTTTCTTCTGTGTTGCACTAGATGAACCATGGACATTAGGATCATATAATTATACATGGTGTCCAGCTAGGTCAATTCGTGCTACAAGCCAGTGTGTATTGCCATTGTTCACTGGCATTAACAACTACACAAGAATAGTAACAACAATTGTGAGACATTGTTGCACATAAGTTATTTAAGGATCATATAAATTAACTTACATAATCACAGGTCCACCACGGTCGTCCGTATGGAGGCTCGATCCCTCTAACATAGTTATGCAAAATGTCTGATGCCTAAATCTCCTAAATAGTATACACGTCATCTCTATAGCGAATCCACAATGTTTGCTATAAAATAACAATGAATGCACTCGATGTTACTATATATGTCGCAATTAAAATATTCGATAGATGAATAACAAATTTATTACCTACCCATATAATGCAATCTAGTATGGCACAACGTTCTAGAAATGCCTCGAGGTGCATGTACATCATCTGTCGAATGTGAAAAAAGCATGCGTCAATTTGCTGCTGCAAACATATAGTTGATGTTAGTACATGAAAATAAGTTAACCTAAACAATTATATAATTTAATACCTACATCATATGTCAACCAGCAAGCCCCCTGCAAAAGAGTGTCGAAAAAGGTTGTGAGCACCGTGTTGTTTTCAATATCTATAGCTGTATTGGGGTTTCTCAATAGGTACCAGTTGTGGAAGCGATCAATCACTTCGCCCAGAGGCTTGAACAATGTATTTAATTTTTCCATAGACTTGTGTGGTCGAGGGTTCACCCATGGACTCTTGGTAATGTCCATGGATTTGTATGGGCACCATGCTCTATTGAATCCCTTTGGCAACTGGGTCAATGCTTCCACATCATGGCACGTAATGATAGCGTGTAGTACACCATAATGCTCTTTGGCCCTCAACTCACTATTATTTGCAAACTTCATCCAGTCCTCGCCATCGTCAATGTCCAGAAATGGAAATTGTGACTAAGAGTCTGGTCGTTCGTACGATGGGGATGGATCTCATGGAGGCAATGAACTTCGCTGTGGATTTTGTTGTGACTCCTACTACACATGAAAATGTTTTACATCAAAAACATAATATTTAATTTATGTTTTAACGCAAAACATGTTTGAATGTTAAACATACTTGGCTGCTTAATCTGTCTAGAATTGGAACACACAAGCTGTGGATTTCAGCCATCTTGGTTTCCAGAGTATCTAGACGACGAACAATCATATCCATATGTTTGAAAGACAATTAATTTGGTGCATTTGTGTTTAAGGTCCAATAAAAGTTAAGTTAACCTAAACATTTACATTGGTGCAATTGTGATAATTGGATGACGTTTCCACGTGATCAGCTGGAAGTCCATTGCGATCACTTGTTAGCATGGACTGCTCAGCTACATGACTAGCATCGGAATCTTGAGGAAATGCCTCCACGATTAGTGGAGCTCGACATTGCCATTTTGGATAGCCATTCTTCCAAGGTGTCATATATTCTATCTAAAGCTCCTCCTTACAATGATTTAAGGTCCAATGGACCTCGTACTGCAGTATAGATAATAAATGTTATTTCGATATAAGTAGGTATCTCAAATTAAGAAGTTTGCATTTGAGTTTGATTACTTACACCACTTTTCAGGAACAATTTTTTTAGCGTCGTTGAAAGAAGGAAGGTATGTAGCCTTCCATCCCAACATACGGGGAATGCATGCTTTCACCTTACATGCATAATCCTCCCCTAACTTGGAGATTGCCTCGTAACCCCACAACTACAAACCCAATTTCAATCAGTTACCACAACAAGTAGGTCCTATTACTCCCACATAAATATTGATACAAATAAAAATCCAAATTAGTTACCTGAAAAGCTAGAGGTAATCCATGTAAATCGCAGTTACCGGTTACATTTCACAAGAGATGATTGGCAAAGAGGCTGTTCAATGCTTGAACTGTCAACTTCTATAAGTAAGCACTCCATGGGTACTTATTAAACTTGTCTAAGTTCTCGACAAGCAGGACAAATTTTACGTCAATGTTTGTTTTGCGGGACAACCCTATAAAGCCACAGTTTAAGAAATATAGGAGGGCCATTTTTACTGCATGTTGATCATCCTCGAACGATACTTTCTCAAAGTAATCTTTGAGGTGATTTGTCCAAATTGACATTTTCTTATTTAGGTACTTGGTCTAGATGTCATACGATTCGATATCCTCAATTTCCATATTCTTGGCTTCAATATCATCACTGAAGCTCAATCCAGTGATCAATGCAAAATATATATCGCTGAAACATGCATCGGTGCCACTGAAGTTGAACTCCATAATTGTGTCATTATTACACCCCACCATACACAAGCCTAGGTGTTGGATAACATTTCCTTGGTGCTCGAGCTTCTGCATATCAAGGAAATGGCTGAAACAAGTTTTTTGAAACTCTCGGAGCTGATCTAAGGTTAGCTTGTTCTTGATGGTCTCAATGGCCTTAATGGTATTGTCATATGAAGAAATTTTCTCCTTCAACTGTACACCTATATTGTGTAGACGCTTCTGAACACTGAGAATAATCTGTGCATAATAACTTATGGTAGTTAAACATCCACATTTTTAGCTTTATTTTATTAGTGCAGTGAATATTATTCATAAGAAAAATAAGCTAAAATATTGTAAAGTGAAATTGAATTCCTATCTAAAGTATACCCCGCTCCTATATCACCCCGTCAAGAGGTAGGGGACCTCGCATGAAGTTGGAGGGGTAAAAGATAGAATGTATATTTTGTTTCTGCCTAGTACCTCCCCCCAGTTTGGAAGGGGACCCCTACTTTCAGGCGGGGTGAATAACTGACAATGAATGTATATACCTAGATAAATATACCAGACAACTATACCCCGCTTTTATATTACCCCGTCCATAGTTAAGAGACCCTGCCTGAAGTGGGAGAGGTAGAAAACAGAATAACCAAATTGTTTCTATCTTGTACCCCGCCCCACTTGGGAAGGGGCTCCCTGCTTTCAAGCGGGGTAAATAACTGACAATGAATGTAATATACTTAGACAAATATACCAGACAACTATACTCCGCCCTTATATTACCCCATCCATAGGTAAAGGACCCTACTTGAATTGGGAAGGGTAGAAGGTAGAATAATTAACATTTTGCCTTGTACCCCGCCCCATTTGGGAAGGGCCCCCTGCCTTCAGGCGGGGTAAATAAAATGATAATGAAAAAAAATACTCTAGAAATAACGTTATCACCACTACACAAAACACCCAAAAAAAATTTTGGTTATACAAAACAACTGTGCATTTGTCTTTCAAAACCATTATTACCACATAACACAAAACACAGAAATACAATTTTCGGTCAATATCTAACTCATGTGCATTTGTTTTATACACTAATAAACACATGTACAACAGTAAAAGAACTAGAGAACAATGAGCAAAATTAACCTTTGGTTGTTGCTTAAATTGCTGCTTGGTTTCCTCAGATTCGCTTCGAGCCAGCATTAATTGTTGTCCATGGTCGACGTTTGGTGGGTCACTGGCATTCCTCTTCTTTATGGTTGCATTTTTTTTCTCTATAATTTTTTTGCTTATCTTTGTTGGCGGCGATTGTTTTTCTTTTCTTCATGGCCGGTATTTGACTTTTCTTTGCAGTTGGTTTTTTTAATCTGAGTAATTGCTGGCAACAGACAAAAAAAGAAAAGGGGAAACAAAGAAAGAGAGGAAATGGGTGAGAGAGATGGGGCTGGGTGGAATATAATGAAAAAAGCCAGCAAAACCGTAAAAAAAAAATTCTATTTTTTAGAAAGGATATTTTTCAAAAGGGGTTGGCAGGGGCATTAATTGAGAGATAATATTTTTGGTTTTTCCTCATAAAAATTGATAAATTATAGACATTTATAGAATTTTTAAATTATAAACATTTTTCATTAACCTCACGTGGGCATTTATCTAAATTTTTCAAAAACATATAAGTGTAAGTCCAGTCCAAGATAAAACTGGATGGACTAAAACTATGTCGACCCGGATTTAATTTGAGTATAATTTTTTTTTGGACAGATTTAATTGGATTTTGGACTTTTTTTTTACCTGCCTAGTTCTTCACCAACAAACGGATCCGATTCCGGTTATTCACCTGGAAACCCGAAAACCGGTTCAATTCAGTGCCTTCAGACTTCCACTTTCCCCAAAAGCTTTATATAAGAGACCTCCAAAATTTCCCAAGTTTCCAACAGTCCAGTTCCTCCTCATTCTTGGTCCTCAAGTCTCATTCACATTCTCAAGAAAATCGCAGAGAAAATAGAGTCTTTCAAAGATTTGTAAGGAAAATGTTGGTTCAACTCCCCCGGCTGACAAACTCTCTGCGGGACCCGTTCGACATCGACCAGGCCTATTTGCAGCGCAAGCTCATCCTTCAGAACCACAAGCCTTGCAAGTAATTTATTTATTTATTTTTCTCATCGTTTTATTATTTTTCCCTATTACTCTGTTACTATTTCTGATCATATGTACCGTTTGGTTAGATAACATAGAAATACGAGGTAAATTGAGTGGGATTCTGGATAATAAGTTCATTGGTATTGTTTTCGAGAACGATAACAACGCTGGAAGTATGATTGTTAATGAAAGTTCTGTCTTTTTCACCTGGTTCTGATGATTGAAATTGGATCAAAGGATAGTATTTTTATTGCTCTAAATATGGAACTGAGAAGTATAAGACATGCATATGGATATGTCACTTTGACTCCTCAAAAGTTTATGAACGTGCTGGTTTTTGACACTCATAGACTCATAGCTGGAGTGGATTTTTTTACAATAAGAAAATGCAAGAATTTTCGCTGAAGTGAGCTTAAAATAATTTTGTTTAGTTGGATGCGTGTAAAAAAAATTAAATTTCTTGATTTAATGGTTAAATGTTCTGAAATTCACTTATCAAACTTTGTATGATTCAGTTCTGCGAGGTCGGTTGATGAGTCAGAGCTTGCACGGAAGATAGTTCGGGGGTGGGAAGAAGGTAGAATAATATTGTAGTTACTTAAAGATTATATCATATATGCATGTACTACATGGAGTTTGACATGTGTTTTGTTTGTTAAATGTTAAACGCTAAATTCTTGCACTCAGCTTCTATAGAAGTGCGACAAGCTTACAAGCAGTTTATTGGAGCCGTAGTAGAGTTGATAGATGGAGAAGTGCCCTCTGAAGAGTTTCGTGAGGTGGCTCTTGCAGTTTACCGTCTATTTGGTAGACCAGAAGAGGAGGGAAATGTTGATAAAAACATTGCTGACAAGAAGTAAGGATTTTCTATACAGTTGTTTTATCTACCATTTTTTTCTTTATTCTTTCTTTTGTATTTTTTTTGGTTACATTTCATCTGGTTTAAGTAGTATTTATTGACGATTTTTACTTTGTCTTTTGATGAAAATTTTGATTTATTGATATTACTTTGTATTTTGATGAAATTTTTGATTTTCCGTTGTTGTCATTGAAGACTATCTTGTAGAAAATATTTGCTGTGGAAAAAGAATTTGTTCTTCTTGCAATCTTAAGGCATTAGGAAGGGGCCCAACTAGTACTTCAAATTAATAATAGTAGATAGTGGTTAGTCTTATCACTCCCATAACTAAGCTATGGTACCACTTTAAGCCCCCATTAGTTTCAAATAAACTTAAACCATTATGAAGTGGACCCAACTATGTATATCAAGTTAATAGTGGTAGACAGTAGCTAGTTTTAATACGTGCCTTTTGCAATTATTAAGATTTGTATTAATAGATGCAAATTACAAGACTTCAGGGATCAGGGACATGAATAATCATTGCCAAATTGTTAGACTTGTTCATTATAAAGAGACATGAAGATCTGTCATAGCAGTTAGTGATATTGGAATGCAGGCTGGAATTGCAAATGCTTCTTGGTCATACAATTTCAGATGGTAACTTGAGAAAAACTGCATCTCTAGCAGTGAAACTTTCTGGGCTACAGCCTGGTGACCATGAGACATCACTTTTTACTGAAAGTCATATAAATGGATGTTCTGAAAATCTGGAATTTGGTGCTGACCTTGTGTTTCAAGCTCCAGCTCGGTTTTTGGTGGATGTTTCTTTGGATGATGGGGAACTACTGGGTGCAGAAAGTGCACAACTACCATATTCACATCATGGAGATTGGTTTGGTCATGATTACTTTAACCGTGATAATTCCGCCGTGGATGGGTCACACTTTAATTTAAGTTGGTTAAGGGATGCGTGTGATCAGATAGTAAGAGAAAGTTCTTCACAGCTTTCCCAAGATGAACTTGCAATGGCTATTTGTCAGGTGCTCAACTCTGACAAACCTGGTGAGGAGGTATGTATGAGTTAATTGGTATTTAGATTTTTTTTTTCTTTTATGTAAATTTTTATGATGACTTCCATGGCAGCTAAGTTAGTGATTATTTTACAAGTTCTCATTTTTTTCCCCCTTTCCTTACCAAAGATAGCAGGTGATTTATTGGATCTTGCTGGGGATAGTGCATTTGAGACTGTACAAGACCTTATATCGGTAAGGGATGTGTTTTTGATCAAGTACTTTGTAAATTACATTTTGAACTTTTAATTTCATGCTCCTGAAACTGAGGAAAATAACTTCCCTTAGACATGCTTTTCTTACTATGTGGTACTAGGACCTTCTCTTAGAAATTTTTCCTTTAACCCTCACATTTAGATCTATCATCTATGTTTTTCTACTTTCCAAATGCATAGCCAATTGCTTCCTAGGTCTGAATCTACTTCTTTTGTTGTCTGGTTATTAATAACCTTACAGAAATAATAGTTTCTCTCTGGTCACTATAGTTTACTATTCTATTCAATAGAGAGAAATGTTGAATGGATAAGTTAATATTTTTCTTTTTAATTTTGGCTTCATTAATTTTATTTTTATTATGAATATTTGGTTGCTTATTTTTAAGAAACTATGGTGCATTTGAATATTGGTTGGCTGATTTATAGAAGTCTAATTCAGATTTGTGCTCTTCATTTCTGGGGTATCAGTTAATTTCATCCTTTTTCTTTTCTCAGCATCGGAAAGAACTTGTTGAAGGCATCCATCATGGATTAGTGATGTTAAAATCTGATAAAAAGTCCTCAACTTCTCAATCACGCATGCCTAGTTATGGCACCCAGGTCCATACCAGCTTTTGCTGAAAAGATTTTTGCTTGTCTTTAATATAAAAAAACATCAAAAGGCTCAGTAGGGAATTATTACTTTCTGTTTTAGGTTACTGTTCAAACTGAATCTTTGCGGCAAATTGACAAACTTCGGCGCAAGGAAGAAAAGAGACATAGACGGGGAGTAGAATATGGGACTGAAAATGACTTGTCTGCCATGAATTTTTCTTCTCTGCTTCAAGCAAGTGAGAGGAAAAGTCATTTTGATGATCTGGTTGGGTCTGGCGAAGGGCCTCAGTCGCTAGCAGTAACTGCACTTCCTCAAGGAACTGTTAGGAAGCATCATAAGGGGTATGAGGAGGTTATTATACCTCCAACAGCAGCTGCGCAGATGAAGGCTGGTGAAAAGCTGGTATTTTATTTGAGTTTTTCATCCATTCTATTTTATCATGATCTGATATTATCTAACTTGTTAATTGATTTCTCTTTGTTTTCTACTTAGATGAATGGCTGTGAGATATTTTAATTGATACGTTTGGTAATTCTATTAATGGGTTAAGTTTTCTAGAGAAAGTTTATGGGTAGGATGAATGGAAATCAGATTTGATTCTGAGTTGTATTTGTTTGCAAAGACACTAAGTTGAAAAAGTAGAAGTCATATAAAAAAAAGGAAAAGAAGAAAGAAGAAACAAGAAATTGCATAAGAGAACCGCACCTAATTTGAATTGAAATGCTTGATATATTCACTAAGCAAACTCTCTTAATATCTGAAGAATAATATATGAAAAATCTTGAGCTCAACCTTTCTACAAAATACTATGTTTTCTTGTTACATTAATGAATCAAAATAAAGGTTTGACTTAAAATCTTATTCCCTAAATTATGCCTTAATACAAATAAAAGAAGAATTATGGCCTTCAAGTATTCTCACCTCTCAAAAACCATAAATTACTTAAATTCCCTTGGCCAAGTAAAATAAAAAACTAAAACCCAAACTAAAATAAAGTATTTAATATGCTCAAGTAATTGATTTTAACCAGAAATTCTGCTTGATGCTGTCATTCTCATAGCCTTAAGCTTTCAAAAGCTTCGCTGTTCCGTCCTCTAATCAATCAAGTTTTTTGGCATCAAGTTTGTTGCTTTTGTGTTTATATATGAACATAATTCTTTTTGTACTCGAATTGTGATAAAAGTTTAAATTCACTTCTATCAAAAAAATTAAAAAAATGTATAATTTCTTGCATTATAATTTCTTTGTTTACTAGTTTCGTATGAACTAAGTCACCATTCCATGGCTTGCTAATATTTTTAACTGTTGCTTGGACGGCTTTGATTTTCTCATACTGTATCTTTTGTTCAATATCATATGTTTCAGATTGAAATAAAAGAGTTAGATGACTTTGCCCAAGCTGCTTTTCATGGCTACAAAACTTTGAACCGTATTCAAAGCCGGATTTTTCAAACTGTTTATCACACAAATGAGAATATACTAGTGAGTCATCTCTTCCTTAACAACTTGAGTATTTAACCATGACAGGGGAAGTTCCCCTTGTTAATGTTTGAAAGTGTCATAATTTACTTACAGGTTTGTGCTCCAACTGGTGCTGGCAAAACAAATATAGCTATGATTTCTATTCTTCACGAGGTATGCAAACTATTTGTTATGCCTGTTATTCTGTTCCACATGATTTTACATTTATATTTCTATCCGTTGGCACTTTATTCTGTCCTTGTGGTAAGTGGATGATTTGTTATGAGCTGGGAAAAATCAGTCAGTGCCTTATGGATATCTTACTTTTCATTTGTGTTTTTGTTTTTTTCTCCATTTTTTTAAGCGATAGATATTTATTTTCTAGTTCATTTTATCATATTATAGGTTCTAATTTTTTACGTGATATATATTGTACTTTGACCCTTCAATATGTTTCTGTTAAGTCATTTAACACTAAGTATTTAATGCTTCAGTCATCTTTCTGAAATTTATAGATCAGTGAATGAGAAATTTGGATGCAGATTGGTCAGCATTTCAAGGATGGTTACTTGCACAAAGATGAGTTTAAGATTGTTTATGTTGCTCCAATGAAGGTAAAGACCATCCACTGACCACTCTATTGTTTTGTCTTTCCTTTTTTTTTTTTTTGTGAGATTTTATTTTTTTGTTGGGGGTGGGTATTGATGGTTGTGTTTATTTATTATTGTCATGCTTTTTAGGCATTAGCAGCAGAGGTTACATCAGCATTTAGCCATCGTTTATCTCCGCTGAATATGACTGTGAGAGAACTTACTGGAGACATGCAACTTACTAAAACTGAACTTGAAGAAACTCAGGTTGCTTGTTATACATGCTTAGTTGCACTATATATGCAAGAAACATGGGGTGATACTTACTCCTTTGTTTTTTTTTTTTAGATGATAGTTACAACACCAGAGAAATGGGATGTCATAACTCGCAAGAGCAGTGACATGTCACTCTCAATGTTGGTGAAGCTCTTGATCATTGACGAAGTGCATCTATTGAATGATGATAGAGGTCCTGTAATAGAAGCACTAGTTGCCCGGACATTACGTCAGGTAAGCATATTGTGAATATTTGCTGGTCTTATTGCTAAAAGTCTTATAATATTGATCAACATAAGCAAAAGCATTTCCGCGGTGCTTACTTTTAGAGCTTACATGAATGCCGTCGCCTTGACTTCCTCATCTTTATGGATCAATATGAGTTTTTCTAGTTGGTCCTTTTAGGTCATGGAATCATTATACTCTTATAATTTATTTCTTTATACTTGTATGTACCTTTGGTCTTAGTTCTCTTTTTTTTTTCTTTATCTTTGTTTTCCCCTTTTTTTTTTTTTTTGGCTTTCTCCTTTGAGTTACAGGTGGAGTCCACACAGACAATGATACGTATAGTGGGCCTTTCAGCTACTCTGCCCAACTATTTGGAGGTTTGTTCTCACACAATTGGACTTTTGAATTTTATTTTCAGCCTATTTTTGCCAAACGCTTTGAAGTCTCCTTGCATTTGGATTTCTGAAAATTGATTCAATTTAGTAAACATCCAGGTTGCACAATTCTTAAGAGTAAATCCAGATGCAGGACTCTTCTTTTTTGACTCTAGCTATCGTCCTGTGCCTCTCGCACAGCAATATATTGGAATTAGTGAGCAGAACTTTGCAGCACGGAATGAATTATTGAATGAGATATGCTATAAGAAGGTTTCTGCTTTCATGTAAACTATCTTTTGTCTAACGAAGTGTTGGAGTCAATTTTTTATGATCATTAATATCCTTCGTTCCAGGTTGTTGATTCACTGAGGCAAGGTCATCAAGCAATGGTATTTGTTCATTCTCGAAAGGATACAGCGAAAACAGCTGAAAAACTGGTAACCTTTTGCATACCTTACCATTTTAGTTGTAAATTTGCTATGCTGCTCAATGTTTGAGTGAAAAACTTTAATTAATATATCTTTTATCATTTGTTTTCTTAGTCTACTGAGAAAGCTTGGATTCATGTCATATTAACCCTTAGTATCAGCTTGTCTCTGCCTTGTCTTATTTTTGTTTGTGGAAGCTGGAGGTCTTGATTATACTTCATTCTGTGTCAGAAAAATTACTTATATGTTCTTGACAATGGTTGTCAATATATATATATATATCTATATATTTAATTCCATTTGTATTTTAACTAATATAACAAACCAACATTGCAATTAAATATCTAAATTTTGGCAGTATGTTGCAATACCTGGTTGTGATAAGATACCCTATAAAGCTGTGCATTAATGCATATGTATACAAGAAGATCTAATTATGTATATCAAGCCAACATAACAAAGGGTTAAGAATGATAATCCCTCTTATGTGTAGGCCCATCCAATGATTGCAAACAAATGTGGATCTTATGTGCGCTGTACGCATAGCAATATTTTACGATTATTAACCAATTTTTAACACAATCAAACTTTTACCATTTTATTTAAAAGTTAAACTATTAATCCCCAAAAGTTAAGACCATTATAAACTAGGAAATGGACACAACAAATGACTGGCTAGTCTTAATATATTTTTTGTGCTAGAATTGCTGAATATGGTTAATAGTCTCAATTTTAAAGAAATGTGGTCAAATTTGATGTTTATAAGAGTGGCACAAGAGAGAAAATGTGATATTTATAAATTGTTATTACCTTTTGAGATCTTTTAAAGATTTTCATTGTTAGTTAGTTCTTAAGAAATGGACTTCGTTGTTAATAATTGATGTTGAGGAAATAAAACACACACTAACACTTTCTTTCATGCATATTCCTTTCTAAATAATTGAGAATCAAATACAGGCCTTCTACATGTCCAACCAAATCAGTTACAGAAACAGAACAAACAAAAAAGTTTTGATAGTTTGTAAAGTTACAACAGTTGTAAAAGCTTAAGCTGTAAATAGTTGAGCTTAACTATATATACAAGTCAAAACAATACTAACATTCATTCGATAAAAATGAACATTGGATTTACTAGTTAAATCAACGATAAGATAATTTTCAATTCATATAAACACGTGTTTTGTTTTACAAGACGTAACAAAATATATACTTTTGCTAAGCCTGTTGATTGCCAATATGGAGTTTGTGAGAAATGAATAATTTTTTTCTGAATTTTGCAAGTGCATATTTATTAATCGTTTAAATAACATATTCAACAGGTTGAGCTTGCTCGGAGGTTTGAGGATCTAGAGCTCTTTAACAATGATACACATCCGCAAATATCCTTAGTCAAGGCAAGAAACAGAAAATGCTTGTATTTTTTGGCTCATCACAGTGTGACTATTTGTTTCATAAATCTTTTTTTTTTTTTTTTTTTTTTTTTTTTTTTTTTTTTTTTTTTTTTTTTTTTTTTTTTTTTTTTTTTTATCTTTAATCTCTCTCTTTCTGCATTTCAGAAGGAAGTTATCAAGTCCAGAAACAAAGATCTAGTTGAACTTTTTGCATTTGGTGTTGGTGTTCATCATGCTGGGATGTTGCGTGCTGATAGAGGTCTGACTGAGCGTCTTTTTTCTGATGGACTCTTGAAGGTAGCGCTTATCAAATTTTTATCTTTAAATTTCAGTCTTGCATGTAGAAATTCAGTATTACAAATTTTGTATAAATGCATTCTTTGCTGTTTTAGGTGCTTGTTTGTACAGCAACTTTGGCATGGGGTGTTAACCTGCCGGCTCACACAGTTGTGATAAAGGTTTGTATTTATTTGTTGCATATTCTAATATATCATGTGGATATATTGTTGTCAATATATGCTAAGATACTACAATTTTCTTAAATCTGAAATGGCTAGTAGAATAGCAGGACAAAGTAAACTTTACTTGTATCCTTGTAATCAGTTGCAAATTCTTCCTACGTTCAAATGGTTGTCGGTATCATTGGAGAAAAAATGGTTTAAAGTGAACCCACTCTCCCGGTCCTGCATAAATGCTGAAAACACACTTTAAAACTTGAAATTTATTTTATCAGTAGGCTTAGAAGCTACAACTTGAGATTTTTTTTTTAGTTGTGCATTTCTATCAGTTGGGGTTTTGCAAATGAAATTTGCTTCTTCTGGTCATTTGTACTTTTTTTACCATGAATATGCCTTGTCAGTTGTTGGTTTCTCTTGCATCCCCACACCATATCTCTACCTGTAAAATCGAAACTTGTGGACAAGCACAGTATATTTCATAATGATGTGTGGCCTTGCAGAAAAAATTGGATGAAATAAAGTTGCATATTTTTGTTATGATAAAGTAACTTTTGGTAGTTATTTCTATAGATTTGCTAAAAGTTAGCCATGTTGTTATTGCTTGCAATGTGGTTTAAGACATACTAATCTAGATTTATTGTCCTCATAATAGTAGTAATATTATTATATGTTATAATCTCTTCCATCTTGTTCTCCAGGGGACCCAATTATATGATCCAAAGGCTGGTGGGTGGCGGGACCTAGGTATGCTTGATGTTATGCAGGTGAGACCCCCAAAATTTCCTCTTGTGTTAGTTCTCAAGAAAAGTTACACCTTTCTTCTTTTTCTTTTTTCCCCATTTTGTGGTCTTATGGCATCTATGTTCTAGATCTTTGGACGCGCTGGGAGACCTCAATTTGACAAAAGCGGAGAAGGCATAATAATCACATCGCATGACAAACTAGCCTATTATTTGCGGTTGCTGACATGTCAACTCCCTATAGAGAGTCAGGTACTTGAAGTTAGACATTATGTTAGACATGGTTGTATTAGTATTTTTCTAACACAAGTAGGTGGATGTGTAAGTCATGAATTTGAGAAAGAGCTAAAACCAAACAGATCTACGACTAAGAGTTGTATTGTTGAAGCTGTAGTTCAATCATTTTATATTAATATTTAAGAAAATGATCATAATATGTATCCTATGCCTAAAGTTCAGTTATGTACTCAAACTGTAGGATTCACAATATAATGCCTACTAATCAAACATATGCATTTTTCATTACATAGGAGCACAGGTAATATATTTACTATTGTGGCATGGAGGCACGAGTAATATTTTTTGTGCTTTAGTGTTTGAACTGGGTTGTTGGGGCAAGGTTACTGATTGTCAAGTCCCTCATCTATTTCAGAGTACTATATGAAAACAATTATGAGAAATTGAATTTGTATTCTGTTTTCTAAAGTTACAAACTCTTGAACTTATATAGGAGAAAACCTACGTTGACTTTGGTTCTAGGAAAGGAAAGTAAAACAAAATAATTCCCTAGTCTGTACACAATAAATGTAGCTGTACAATCTAAAAAGAGAAATAAACATAATCCCTAAACTTTAGGAGTTATAGGAATTACTTGGTGAACTGCAGATCTGAATAAACATAATCCCTAAACTTTAGGAGTTATAGGAATTAATTGGTGAACTACAGATCTGCTTTAATTTCTTCAAATCTGTCAACACCCCCCTCAAGCTGGTGCTAGAATATTCAGCATTCCCAGCTTGTCTAGGATTTGATGAAACATAGAATCCATCAGCCCTTTAGGTAGCATATCTGCCAACTGGTTTGAAGAAATAACATAGGTGTTCAAATCATACCAGAGTCTAGCTTCTCTTTGATAAAATGTCTATCAATCTCCACATGTTTGGTGCATTCATGTTGGACAGGATTGTGAGCAATATTTATTGCTGCCTTTGTTGTCACAATACAGTTACATAGAACTACTGACATTAATCTTTTGGTCATTGAGAACAATTCTAATCCACAATAGTTCACATATGCCCAAGGCCATAGCTCGAAATTTTGCTTATGCACTTGATCTCGCTACAACTGACTGCTTTTTACTCCTCCATGTAACTAAATTTTCTGCCACAAAAGTACAATATCCAATAGTAGACCTTCTACCCATAATGGATCAAGCCCAATTTGCATCTATGTAGGCTTCTAGAGTGACTTCCCCTGTTTTTCGAAATATTATTCCCATACTTGAAGTTCCTTTCAGGTAGCGAATAATTCAATATACTGCTTCCAAGTGAGATTTATAAGGTTTGTGCATGAATTGGCTTACAACACTCATATCATAGGCAATATTTGGTCTTGTGTGAGATAAGTAGATTAATTTCCTCACTAATCTTTGATAGGTTCCTCGGTCAATCATCACTTCTTCTCTAAAGTCGCCAAGTTTGTGGTTTTGTTCAATTGGCATCTCAAAAGGTTTGCATCCCAACAACCCAGTTTCCTTTAAAAGATCCTATTTGTACTAATGCTGAGAAATAATAATCCCATCCTTAGCTCGAGCTACCTGATTGCCTAGAAAATACTTCAATTTCTAAGGTCTTTAATTTCAAATTCTGTAGCCAAATAAGACTTTAATCTGACCATTTTCTCCATATCATTTCCAGTAAGGGTTATATTATCCACATAAACTATAAGTGCAGTTACCTTCCCATTAACAAAGTGTGGTCTCCTTGCTTAGGTGATATCCCCTTTTTAACGACTTAGTGAGTCTCCAAACCAAGCTCTAGGAGATTGCTTTAAGCCATATAGTGCTTTCTTCAACTTGTATACTTTATTTTTAGAATCTTGTTCTCAAAGCCAGGTGGTACATCCATCTAAACTTCTTACTTAAGGTCACCGTGAAGAAGTGAATTCTTCACATCAAATTGTTGTAAAGGCCAATTCAAAAAGATCCTTATGGGGTTTATTTTTGCAACGGGTGCCAAAGTTCCCTGAAAATCAATTCCAAAAGTTTGTGCATAACCTTTAGATACGAGTCTCGCTTTGTATCTTTCTAAACTGCCATCAGCCTTATACTTTAAAGAATAAACCCATTTGCAGCCCACAGTGTGTTTCCCTTTAGGAAGTTCTACAATCTCCCAAGTCCCATTCTTTATTAGAGCATGCATTTCCTCATTCATAGCATTCCTCTAATTTTTATTCCTTAGAGCCTCCTGAACAATTTTTTGGAATTTCAACAGTGTTTAGATTTAAAAGCTATATGTGTAGGAGACAAACGTTGAAATGATACAAAATTGGAAGTGGGATGTTGGGTACACTCTCTAGGGGCTTTCGTAAGGGCAATAAGAATATCTTATTTTTCTCTACTAGAATATGATGAATAAATAGAAAATAAGTTAGAATTATTTGTCATATGATCAGAGGCACCTGAATTAATGATCCAGGTGAATATGGGCTCTGAGAAGCACTAAGGGCTTAGATATTATATGTCTGAACAAAAGAACAAGAAGGATTATTTAGCCCTTGTGTTGCAACTTGGGGCTCAAGCTGATTCAAGAGATTCCTCAGTTTTTCTATCTCCTCATTGTTGAACATATTTCTTGGTGCAATTTCTAAATTGAACCCATCCTGTGGCGTCTCTGTGGCTTCTGCCTGGTGAGCTTGTCCTTCGAGTTGCTGGTTTCCAGTTTTTGACATGTTTTGGGTTTCCATGAAGTTTCCAGCATCTATCTCTAGTGTGTGAGGATTGGCGACAATAGTCAAACCATAGGTTATCCCTCTCAAATGGTTTTTTCCTCCACTTTTTTGTGCTCCAAGTATAGAAGCAGCATTAGAAGCCACCATTGCAGAATTGTTTGGTGCAATAGCGGTGGTATTCCCTATGCGCGAATCAGGAACCATCACATTCTTCTGCTTCCTTTCCCTTTCACAAAGGCATGAACCTCTTCTAATGATAGGGTAGGTTGTCTTCTTAGCACTTGACCCGTTACTTGATCCAACTCCTAATTAAGACCAGCCAAGAACTCAAACACCCTCTCAAAGTCTAGAAACTTCTTCACTTTTACAGAATCAGCAGCAATATGTCAGGTTCCAACCAGAAACTTCTCATTGTATTATAGTATTGAGTCACAGTCATTGTACCTTGTTTGGTCTTATGAATTTGAATATTCAATTTATAAATCTGAGCAGCAACACCAATCTTTGAATAACTATGATTTACAGCATCCTAGACTTCCTTTACTTGCATGTTCTAATTTTGGTTCCCACCTATTCAATGGCAAAAGGAATAGTTAAAATTTGGTTGAATTGGTGCTAATATTAGATTGTCATGTCCAAATTTTTATCTATATGGACCTAATTCTATAAGCAGTTTGCATTCTTTCTGGATCATGAATGTTGTTGAACTCTTTTTGACTTGAGCAGTTATTTAATCTGTTCATATTTTTCATCTTTGGTTTCTTTAGAATTCCAGCTATTTTGTAAGAGGTAGTGGTGTTCCCTAGCATTTTATCTATATCTTTATTGATCCGTGTACCAAAATTTATGAAGGTAGCTCTGACAGTTTTTATAGCCAATAATTGTTGTCTGTGCAGGATTGGAGCATGATTTATTTCATAATGGAAATATGATTTATGCTTTAAAATGTGAAATTCTGCAAGATTCTTGTGATGTTCTAAAGTTGAAACTTTCTTTTTTCTTTTCATTTTTGATCTACGGATGAATCCTATCATATGTATTATTGGTTTTCTTTTGTGTTTTCTAAGTTTTTCTCTTGGTGTTTGCAGTTCATTAGCTCCTTGAAAGATAATTTAAATGCAGAAGTGGCATTGGGTACTGTAACCAATGTCAAGGAAGCTTGTGCATGGCTTGGATATACTTACCTTTTTATTAGAATGAGGCTGAACCCTTTGGCGTATGGTATTGGATGGGATGAGGTACCACATTTCACTACCAAGCTCATTCCTAGCTATTATGTTGATCTTACTTGAGTGTTGTGTAAATTAATTGTTAAAGTAATTCTATTAAGAATCTATTTATAATTATTCAAAAATAATCTTGGAGATAAACTTTCATAGGAAAAGATTATGGCAACCATTATGAAAAAAGTAAATTCTATGGAATCAGTCTTGAGGTGAACATGATATTAGACGACTTGTCTGGGAAGAAAAATTGTCTTCCTAAGATAAGATGTTCAGATTAGAGTTTGCATCCAAGCTTTTTAATATGATTTTCGGGCTTGCTATCCTTCCGTTTTGTTATTGTGCTTTCGTTCCCAACCCTACCTGCCTGAACGAGAGAAGTAAAGACCACATAGTAAAATATTGGAAATGTTCTTTCCACTCTCTTTGCCTCTCTTTTTTGCTTTGAATTCTTATTGAAGTGGACTGTACAAATGTTCCTTCTACAGCCTCTGATCCTACTTATAACATTTTTGATTTATTTTGGTTGTGACATGTTACATTATGCTGTTTTCTTCACCTTCCCTTACCATTGCTCAACATTAGTATGCAACTTCCCTAATTTTATTTGTTACAGTTTGTTGTATATATGATTTTACTTTGTTGGTTCTTCTACAAAGTATATTTTGCTACATCTTTTGACAGGTCATTGCGGATCCTTCTTTAAGTTTAAAGCAAAGAGCTCTTGTAACAGATGCTGCACGTGCACTTGACAAAGCAAAGATGATGCGGTTTGATGAGAAAAGTGGCAACTTTTACTGTACAGAGCTTGGTCGGATTGCAAGTCACTTTTATATTCAGTACTCCAGTGTCGAAACTTACAATGAAATGTTGAAACCCCACATGAATGATAGTGAGGTTATTGGTTCTGACCAATTATGTTGATTACATGTTTTATCTGTTACCAATTTTAGTTCTCTTTGGACATGAAGTTTCTCTTTTCATTTCTAATTTGATTACTAATTTTGGTACAACTTTTGTTATGTTTTGTTTTACCCCCTGGTTAGGTAATTGAAATGGTTGCACATTCTTCTGAATTTGAAAATATTGTGGTTCGAGAAGAAGAACAGAATGAGCTGGAGATGTTGGCTCGTAGGTCTTGCCCGTTAGAAGTTAGGGGTGGTCCTTCAAATAAACATGGAAAAATTTCCATTCTCATTCAGGTTATTTCTGCTTAGAAAATAAGATTTAATTAATAAATGTTATTAAGAAGTAAAACTAAAGGTTATAGACTAACATGTTGGTTTTCTCCTTTGCAGTTGTACATATCTCGTGGTTCAATTGATACCTTCTCATTGGTCTCTGATGCTGCTTATATAAGTGCAAGCTTGGCTCGTATTATACGGGCTCTATTTGAAATTTGTTTGAGAAGAGGCTGGTGTGAGATGTCATTTTTCATGTTAGAATATTGCAAGGCTGTGGATCGCCAAATTTGGCCCCATCAGCATCCTCTCAGACAATTTGATAAGGATCTTTCATCAGAGGTTTGTTCGGCATACTTGTACAGTACTATTTTTTGCGGCTGTACTTTTGGTGAAAGCTGTTTTCAATGTTTCTTCGTTGGTCCAGATACTGAGGAAGCTTGAGGAACGAGGGGCTGATTTAGATCGCTTGCAGGAGATGTCTGAAAAAGATATTGGAGCACTGATTCGTTATGCACCAGGGGGAAGGGTAATCTCTTCCACTGAATGATACTTCAAAAATTTTGCTATGATATTGGATTATTTTTTTTTTTCTTTTGATTTTTTTTTATTTTCAATTTTCGTTAACCTTCTTATTTTGACTTATTGGGTTAATCGAAGTTGGTTAAGCAATATTTGGGATATTTCCCATGGATCCAGTTATCGGCAACCATAAGTCCAATTACCAGAACTGTTTTAAAGGTAATTCCACCATTGATAAGTTCTTTGAGTCAATATTCTGTTCAGTGTGATGTAGAATTGGCTTTATGATAATAAGTTCTAATTTTCAGGTGGGTTTGCTTATAACACCAGACTTTATATGGAAAGATCGTTTTCATGGTGCTGTACAACGTTGGTGGCTTATAGTTGAGGTGCCAAAACTTTGACGTCTTTCTTGTTACTTTTTTTGTGGTATTTTTACTTGTACAAGATATTAAACAAACCGGAAGAGTTATATAGCTTAAAAGGTGAAGGATTGTGGTATAATTCTTATTTGATAGGAAAGTGCATGTTACAGAACTTCCCTATAGTCTTGTGTATGTTAAAAACTCTTGCATTTCAAATTTATGATTGTCATCTCATTTCCTTTTGTTAGTGCCAACTGTTATAAGACAAAAGTTCCCCCCCCTCCAAAAAAAAAAAAATACAAGAATGGAAATGAAATTAAGAAAATAAATCCCACAAAGCTAGAGTAATATTTTTTCAGAGATATGTTTAATTGAAAGTTAGCAAAATACCCTTATAAATATGCCCTTACTTTAATGGGTTATAAATAATTTTTAACGTTTTACATTTTTATGTCTGTAAATTTGCCAATTCTCAACATAGTCTTCATCTCATTAGCATGTTAGTTTCACAAATTCTACTTCTGTCTAAAACTTTCTTGTGCTTGGTTTTACATTTTACTTACTGTTTGAATTTATATATTGTGGTAATGATAACTGCAAATTAAAATCTAATGTGGACGCCTTTTTAACTATGTTGGACAGGATTCTGAGAATGACCACATCTACCACTCAGAGCTCTTCACCCTGACAAAGCGGATGGCTAAAGGAGAACCCCAGAAGCTTTCTTTCACAGTGCCGATATTTGAACCACATCCACCACAATATTACATTCGTGCTGTTTCTGATTCTTGGTTGCATGCAGAGGCTTTCTACACCATATCCTTCCAGAATCTACAGCTACCTGAGGTATTCATATCTTATTGTTCTCATTGTATAAACCCTTTTATTTTTTTGTTAAAGGATTACATTGAAATTTTAGAGAATTTCATGCAAATTGCTCCTGCAAAGCTGTCTCAAATAAAACACTGCTTTCTACAGGCTCGTACTTCACACACAGAGCTTCTAGACCTGAAACCTCTTCCTGTGACTTCACTTGGCAATGATACTTATGAAGCTTTGTACAGATTTTCACATTTTAATCCAATACAAACACAGGTTTGTTTCAGTTATATTTCCTCTAGTTTTCCTTGATGTATGATTTAATAAGTTACTGCTATACCAAATATATATGGATAGAAATGTTTTTTTTTTTTTTTTCTGGAACTGGGCAGGCTTTCCATGTTCTGTACCATACTGGCAATAATGTTCTACTTGGAGCTCCCACTGGAAGTGGGAAAACTATATCTGCTGAGCTTGCTATGCTTCACCTCTTCAATACTCAGCCTGACATGAAGGTATTAGCTATATCTTTCTGTGTCCAATATGAGCTGTAGATAGAGGCAAATGGAGTACCGTTAAAGGATGGTGGTTCTTTTTCTCTTAATAACTTGTATCTTGTCAAAACTTATAAACTCTGCTTCTTACGTTGTTTTTTAAGTTGCAACTTTGTTCTAGTATGGCATAAAAGAGTTTCTTCATACTTAAGCATCAATATAATATTGTTGAACTATGCTGTAAGATTCTTCTGTTAGGCAAAATTTTGGTTTTGTACTCCATAGGCACTTCATCTTTCAAACTGTGGTTTACTTCTAATGTTCTCCAACTGCAGGTCATTTATATAGCGCCATTGAAGGCTATTGTTCGAGAAAGAATGAATGATTGGAGAAGAGGACTTGTCACACAGCTTGGAAAAAAGATGGTGAGTTTCCCTCTTTTTTTTTTTTTTTTTTTAAATTTTTATAAGAAGCAATTTTTTTATTAAAGACAAAAAATTGCTAGGCAGAAAAAGTGGACTATTGTTCCACAAGTGGTGACTTTTTATTTACTGGTTAGATATTTTAGCCACTGGTACCGGAAATAATGAAATGCCTCTCAGGTTGAAATGACTGGGGATTACACACCAGATTTGATGGCTCTCTTGTCAGCAGATATCATCATATCTACTCCTGAGAAGTGGGATGGTATTAGTCGTAATTGGCATAATCGAAGTTATGTCACAAAGGTGCATTTGTTAACTTTCTAGCTATTATTTTTCTAATAATTCTTAATCAATACTAGCTCATTTGCTAATTATTCAGCTTGTTCTTTATTGTCTTGGTAAACTAATCAATAGGTTGGACTTATGATTTTGGATGAGATTCACTTGCTGGGAGCTGATCGTGGACCCATCCTTGAGGTATTTAGTTATGAAGTAACATGACTTGAAGTACTGTTAGTTAAATAAAATCTTAGTCCTTGAAATTGTGATCCTTATGTGCTCTTGTTAAAAGATGAAGATATCATGTTGTCTGGGTGTTAATGTCTATCAATTTTCCTGTTGTCTCTATATACATTTATTACGAAAATTCTGCAAATTTGGAACTTTACATTTTTGTCAATACTTAAATTTTTTATCCTCAATGGCCTCCAAGGTTGAACCTTTGTGTTTGGCAAAAATACCGTCATTATTATTTTAGGAATAAATGTGTGAAATGTGGACTAAGTAGGTTTCAATTTGGCTGTAAGAAACAGAACTTGAGTACTAATCTGAACTGATTAGGTCCTTTTTCGGATAATTTGAAATAACGACCATGTTCAGTATATACACAAATCTTAATGGGCTAGATTTGATTTGGTTGATCTGATTGGATGGTTGACTAATTTGAAAATCTTTACTCACGTGTGGATATCAATTGCATAGTCTAGCCTGTGTTGCTTGGACTTGGCGAAAATGGTGAAGTATCCGTTCGACACAAAAATACATGGATGCGGGTATTGGATACGCTTTGGATATGCCAATTTGAAAAAGGATACGGCATTTAATGGAAAATATATATATTTTTTAAATGTGTGGCTTGGCTAAGAAGATAATTAAAGAGACATATAGTACTTGTTTCTTGAGAAGATAATTAAAGCAAAAGAAAAATATTGCTTTGTTAGGAAATTGGCTTTGGAGATTTCCCTTGGAACAAAATTCTTAATGGGGCATGGTTGTTATAAGAAAAAAGATTTACATCCTAATGGTTGGTATTCAAACTTAGTTACTAAGGGTTCTTTTAGAAATCCATGGAAATTTATATCTCAGGGATTTGATTCTTTTTATTTTTATTTTATTTTATTTTTTTTAAGATTTGTTAAGTTATAAGTGGGAAGAGGCAATAAAATACGCTTTTGGGAGTTGTGCGGCGAGATGATCAGCCTTTTGCTGTCACTTTTTCAAGACTTTTCAGATTGTTCAATACTCATAATGCTTTCATTTAAGATTTCTTTATTCCTTTCATCATGAGTGTGATTGGAATTTTTCCTTCAGAAGAAATTTGAGTGACAAAGAAATTGAAGATGTGAGTTCTTTGTTAGGTGTTTTAGGAAATTATTGTACCAATCCTTTAGCTGATGGCAAAAGAAAATGGTCTTTTGATTCTTTGGGCTTTTCATGTAAATCTTATTTTCATATTATCATAGATAGTGGTGAAAATTTGTTCTTTGAGCGTTTGGATTTTAATTGGAAATCAAGTATTTCTTACAAAGTGTAAGTCTTTGCTTGGCTAGTTGTTCATAGAAAGTTAAGTACCTGTGAAGTGCTTCTAAAGAAAAACCATGCTGGGCAATCTCACCATCCTGGTGTGTTTTGTGGGGCATTGATGGTGGAAAAACCAATTGGTTTTGGTACTAATAACTTGGCTAAAGTGCTGTGGAAGTCTGTTGTTTTATCTTTGCTGCAAGTAATTTGGATTAATAGAAACAATAGAATCTTTGAAGACAAAGTGACGAGCAGTGAAGATCTTTTTGAGAAAGCTAAATACTAAGCAGCTTTGTGGGCCTCTACAAATTAAACGTTGAAAGATTTCCCTTTCTCTTCGATTGTTTTCAATTGAAAAAGATGTCTCGGGGGGTTGATGTGTTTATAAGTCTTTTATATGGTCTTAATGTTACTCTTCTTTTATTTGTTTTTAATTTTTTTGTGTGTTTGCTTTTTTTGAGGATTTCTTATCCTCTCCTTTACCTTTTGTATAGATTTCCTATCAATGAAAGGTTATTCTTACAATAAAATAAAATAAAAGAATAAGTAAGTGGATAATTATTTTTTTTTTGGAAAAATAAAACTTTGTATGCTGAAAGTCTTCTTATTATTAAAAGTCTAGGTTTTAGACTTCTCTTTATTAAAAGTTTGTTTAAAATTTTCTATATATTAAATTTAATTAATTTTTAAAGTTTTTAAGAGGTATCCCCCTACCCGTAACCAAATTTTGGATTCTTATGAGCCATATCACCATATTCTAGATTTTTGAATTCAAAGGATTGGACTCCTAGATATGTACCTGTATTGGACATCCAGACGTGAGTCCAAGCAACATATTCTAGCTCATGTATAGATACTTGTGCATGTATGCATATTTAATAACTCTCTCTTTAGATACTCTGAGTTGACATATAATTGTTCAGTACTGTGTTTTAGATAGTGCAGGAAATTATATGTTTGAATCCCTCCATGTATTCCTTTCATTTAATTCATAAGTGCACATGTTGGCCTAATATTTTTAGAGTCTGAGGGCCATAAGCAAGTTGAGTGTTAAAGTGAAGAGTTACACCACCTTATGAATTCGAAGCAAGCAGGAAGAGAAAAGAAAGTTAAATGGAAATAAAATTTGAGAAATGAGATATGGAGATTTGGTTAGGATCTCTCTTGTTTTAAATACAAGAATATATCTCAGTGAAGAAGAGAATGTGCAGAAGGAGATTTTAAATCTGTAGATATGAGGAGATTTGGTTAGGATCTCTCTTGTTTTATATTAGCTTCAAATTCAACTAGGATAATCGTTGTAATAGTACGTAGTTCTGCATTATTTCGGGGCCAAAACTTCTGGCTCGAGTGGGTTCGAGCTGGACTTTTTGGGTTGGAGAAAGAATTCGGGCCAGGCCAATACTCCAAACCTTAAGGCCTGGTGCCCAGCCCTATGGGTATCAAGCCGGACTTCGAGCTTGAGTATTGGGCTCGGGCTTCAGGTTTAAGGTTTAATCCCAAATTTTGAGCCCAAAATTTTATTTAAAAATAATTTATTTTTACTTAAAACATATTATATAAAAAATAAAAATAAAAATTAATATTATGATATTCTTAAGCACTCAAAATACATCATAAATTTAAATTCTAATGAAAAAATTATAAGTTTCATTTTTGCGAATATAATAAACTTGATCTTGTTATACATATGAAATAAATAAACTATTCAATTAAGTAGCAATTTTTAAAATTCAAACCAATGATTGTTTTACATATCTATATTTACATGATATAGATAATTAATTATTAGTTTTTTTATCTTTTTTTTGCTAATTTGATGTGATTTATGATTTGGACCAATGATTATTTAGACATATAAACAAAATTTAAAATAAATTACATCAGGCTGACATTCAGGCCTGCCCAAATGGGCAGGCTTTGGGCTAGGCTTCGGGCCTAAATGGGTCGGGTTTCGGGTCTATACTAAAAATCTAAAGCCCGAGCCCAGTCCAAGATGAAATTGGGCGGTTTTGGGCTCGGGCTGAATTTGGGCTGGGTTTTTCGGCCGAGTTTGATCAGGTTTTGGACTTTTGGGCTTTTTTTACATGCCTATGTATTATATACATTCTGGTCCAACAATACTCATTGAAGTGAACAAATAGAAATTAATTTTTTTTCCATTTTGTTTTCATGGTATCAGGGCTAGGGATCCATGAGATCCTAGGTTCAAAACTGGACAACTCCAACCAAAAACATATGTTAGGATCCATAAGAACCCTAAAGATGGCTTGGCCTACATGTGAGGGGCAGTGTTAACTAAATATAAATGTAATGATAATCCATTTATAAAAAGCTTAATCTTTTGGGGAGAGTAGTAATTCTACTTATTGGTAAACTAGATTAGAAATTGAAACAATTAATATTTAATCATTAACATGAACATACATCAACTATTGACTACATATAATTGACATTGGGACCAACTATTTCCTAAAAGTTATCTACGATGCTTGATTTTTTCTTTAGTGACAAGTACGAATTTGTTTGAGTGTATTATGAGTACTATATTGATTACTTCCATATCCAGGTTATAGTGTCAAGGATGAGATACATATCATCACAAACAGAGCGTGCTGTACGGTTTGTGGGTCTTTCTACAGCTTTAGCAAATGCAGGGTAAGTTTTGGCAAAATCATTATGCTTGAAATTTGGACTTTCCAATCAGTCTCCCTAGGGCTTATCTATTCATCTTTACATGGCATGTATAATAGAAGCTTCCTATATATTATTACTATCAATTGGTGACTTTTGAAATTCTTTTAGATTGATAATCTATGTGTTTGTTTTCTATTTCCAACGTTCTTAAGTGAAATTTTATAGTAGTTCTCTTATTTATGCTATTTTCTTCTATTGCTATGCTATGCTAATTCTTTGGCGTAAAATTTAACAACATGCTAAGTCATAGACAGTAATATCTGATTTCTATTATTTAGTAAATTCTTCTCTCTGGATTTTGTTCTCTAGAATTATTTGGACGCAACATTGTATTATTTAGTAAATTAATATTTGATTTGCCTAAGTTATACTGATTTTAATACTCATGCAAACCTCAATAATAATTTTTTTAGTTATATTATTTATATAACATTTTTGTTCACTTATATTCTCTTTGTTTGTTTAGTGATTTGGCTGATTGGTTGGGTGTTGGGGAAATTGGTCTCTTCAATTTCAAACCAAGTGTGAGGCCTGTACCCCTTGAGGTTCATATCCAGGCAAGTGGATTTATTGTTTCAGCTAAACTGTGATCTTTTGAGAAGCAATTTACTTTGTTTTATCATTTTCAGTATTTCTGGTTTCTTGGTTTGTGTCAAGCTATGTAGAAATAGCTTGTTATAAATTCTCTTGCAAGTTCAGTCTTTTATCAATAGATCTTATTTCAGAAGTACAGAATAATGGATAAGAGATGTAACAAAAGTTTTGTAATTAAAATCTAGTACTTTCCTCTTTGCAAAGTTAATGTTATTACTTCTCTGGTGAAATGGTAAAAGTATGTTAAGAAATTTGCATCAATCGCTTAATGCAAAAATGCTGCAGGACTTCAGTGGAACCTGCATTTGCTAACAGCCTTTTTATGGATGTGCTCAATTTATCTTAATGGAAAATTTATTACTATGATGGAGAAATTTCACTTTCAAAAGTTCATGATGTTTAATTCTGCTACTTAAGAAATCAAGAAGATTGAGGTAGACAAAAAAAGTATTCTTCTCTCAATAGGGACCTTCTGGGTGTTAGTGAAATTATACTGACCTCTTAGGTGTGAACTAAAAATGGTTGACTGGTGATGATATATATACACATTAAAATGAAATCAAGGTGCAAGTTGGGGATTGTAATAAGAATTTTGCAATTTCTGCTTCAACATATGGATAATTTCTCATCCTTTAGATCTTGGTTTAGTTAGTGTTTTTTTTTTTTTTTGGTCAAACAGAAATAAATTTGTTTCAACAAAGTTAAATTTCTTTTAAAGAAAAGCTGTAAATTGTTATAGCGATAATTTTGCTATCTTGGTCTGATGGAAATTTTCATTTGTGACATTGAATGATTTTTAAGCTTGATATTGTAATTGGGTTTCTTTCAAACAACTTAAACATTTGAGAATGATGGTAATTAACATGGAAATAGAGCCTGATATTTATCAAGTCTTGTGTCTGAACACTCTTAATCTCATTATGTTAATTTATTGTGTTGCACGGGTAAAGCCTACTTTCTGTCCTGTTATCTGGTATGCGAAGTGGTATGTTAAAGTGTATGCTTGTGTTATACATGGGTATTAGTTGTATTCCACATGTGAATCCAGTTTTATATCCCGTTATTCAATGGGTTTATTCATTAGAGGGACTGTTAAACTATGTGTGTGTTAAACTTGGTATACATAGTTGGGTTAATTTCTAGTATTGCTCATATGAAGCCAACTTCTGTCCTCTTATTAAGTTGGGCCTGCACGTAAGAGGGAGTATTAAAGTGCCTGATTGTGTTGAACTTGACATACAAACTTAGGTGGGTGTGGTCCACTTTCTAATGGCAAATTTTGGGAATTGATGGTAACTTAGCCAATGGAAAATGCCAAGATTTCATCATATAAGTGCAGGTGGTTCTTGACACATGCTAAGGATAAGCTTCCTTACTGTAAAAAAAAGATGAGAGTTACCACTTGCAAATGCAAAGATAGAACCATCACAGGGTTAGGAAAGTGGACAATATGTAGTTACTACAACTACTGCATAATTTTGTTTATCTTGGTCAATGCTTGTTACCTATTTCAACTACCATGCCTACTCTTGATGGCTATACAGATTAGCATTCAATCTCTCCCAGTACTATCTTTTTGTCTAATTGTGAAAGTGGAATAAGGCATTTATGGTCAATTTGACAGTGTAATACTCAATTGTTTTGTATAGGGATATCCTGGAAAGTTCTACTGCCCCAGGATGAATAGCATGAATAAACCAGCATATGCGGCAATATGCACCCATTCACCTACAAAACCAGTTCTAATATTTGTTTCATCTCGCCGGCAGACAAGGCTTACTGCATTGGACCTCATTCAGGTGAGACCTACCTAGATTCAACTCATGTATACGAATCATTCCATATCATTACCAATTATTGATTGTTCCCTTTTTTAATAAAGTTTGCAGCTTCAGATGAACAACCCAGACAGTTCCTTAGTATGCCTGAAGAAGCACTGCAGATGGTTCTTTCTCAGGTCACTGATCAGAACCTGCGGCACACATTGCAATTTGGAATTGGATTACATCATGCTGGTCTAAACGACAAAGACAGATCCTTAGTCGAGGAGCTTTTCTCAAACAATAGGATACAGGCATTTTTCTATGACCTGATTAGTCTTTCTGTTCTCATCTGTTATGCCATCTGTGACAAAACTGTCTTCTAACACTTTATTCTATACATTACATCCCAACTCAGGTTTTGATTTGTACTAGCACATTGGCATGGGGTGTAAACCTTCCTGCGCATCTGGTTATTATCAAGGTGATTCAATACCATAAATAATAAGCATGCACATTTCTTTCCAAACATTTTTCTAGCTGAAAAGTTTGAGCATTTTTTATTTCATACAATTGAACAAGGACAGGTTTAGGAGCATTAATCTAAAGCTTTTTTGCTTTTTAATTCTAAATGGTTCAAACTTTTGGTGGCAATATATGATTTAAGCATCTGGCAACGATTGATGGTATTTTAATAATGTCAATTTTGACAAATTTTGTGTTTATGTTGTAGGGTACAGAATATTATGATGGAAAAGCAAAGAGGTATGTTGACTTTCCAATAACAGATATCTTGCAAATGATGGGACGTGCAGGCCGCCCACAATATGATCAGCATGGGAAAGCAGTCATTCTTGTTCATGAACCCAAAAAGAGCTTCTACAAAAAGGTTAAACTCAAACTAGCAAAAATGTAAATGGTTATTTAATTGCCATCTGCATCAGGTACACAAATAATGATTTTTATCCTTTTCTTTTTCTTAATGCTGTGCAGTTTCTATATGAACCATTTCCTGTTGAGAGTAGTCTGAGAGAACGGATGCATGATCACATGAATGCAGAGATAGTTTCAGGGACAATTTGCCATAAAGAGGATGCTATTCATTATCTCACTTGGACTTACTTGTTCCGTAGACTGGTATGAGTTTTGGCTATATAGTTATAATTTAGGGTATTAAATATGTCAGTCAGATGATAGTAGCTTGATTTAATTTTTATTTGTAGTCAACGCATTAGTCTAGAATGCATGGAGTCGAAGGTAATCTATTTGTTCCCGTGTTGAAATGTTTTGTGCTTTGCCCTAGTTCTTACAAGAAAGTGTTTGTGACAGATGGTTAATCCAGCTTACTATGGCTTGGAGAATACAGAACCTGATTTTATGAGCTCTTACTTGTCTAGGTAATACTATTTCCAAATCTCGTGTAACTCTCTTGTTGTCTCTTGCTCTTTTGTATCAGTTATATTACTTTATTGACTAATTTCCTTTGGCAGTCTGGTGCAAACTACATTTGAGGATCTTGAAGACAGTGGATGCATTAAGATGAATGAAGACACTGTAGAACCAATGATGCTGGGTTCAATAGCATCACAATATTACCTTAGTTACATGACTGTATCGATGTTTGGTTCAAACATTGGTCCAGATACATCACTTGAAGTAAGAAGCAGTTCTTATGGATATCTCTGATTATTACATAAAGTTTGAAGATTTAATTCTTATAAGATTTTTTTGTAGGTGTTTTTGCATATTTTATCTGCTGCTTCTGAATATGATGAACTTCCTGTGCGGCATAACGAGGTAATCATCTAAAATTGGCATGTATATATCTACTTGCATCTATTTAATTATGGTCTAACCTGTCTAGTACTGTATTTATGTTATTAAAATGTCCCTTGAATGTGTTTTATTTATTAGCTTAAAACAATAAGATTTCTTAAGTTGCTCAGACACATGATACTTTGTCTGTGGAAATATCCTTATAAACAATGCTTTGTTAATTTTTTGTAGCCTCTAAAGTTTATATTGCACCTAAGCTACTTTTTTTTTTTACTGAGAAGGGTGATATTTTTTTACATCCTTAGTTCCATGTTTTTCTTGTGAGGATTTTCTGTATGAGAAATATGTTTAATATATTTTGCCATGCTTTATCTAATATATAGTAATAGAGTGCTTGAATTGATTAGTATTTATTATTAGCTAAAATTAGTTATTATCTGACAAAAACTGTAATATGATATTGGTTGCTCTGGAAGGGCCTTCTTATCACAAGTCCAATTCTAATGAAAAGTTCTTGGGCATGTTTGCGATATAAGACTATTGGATTGGACTAGTTCAAGTTTGGCCCAATAAAACTTAAAATAGTCCCAGTCTAGAACATTCTAAATGGGCCTTTGAAATCTCGCTCTGGTTTGTTCAATATAACATATCTGAGATTTATATGGGATATTTATTTGTGAATGTTGTCTCTTCTTCGGTAAATATTTGTGAATATTGTCTCTTCTTTGGTAAATATTTGTGAATAGGAAAACTATAATGAAGCTTTATCCAAGAGAGTTCGACACATGGTGGATAAGGACCGCTTTGATGATCCACATGTCAAAGCCAATCTGCTATTTCAGGTTATAGTTTTTTTTTTTTTTCATCAATCTTAACTTGCTAAAAATAGGCTTTATTTTCTTTCTTCTGAATTCCTTCTTAATTCAAATTATTTCATTTTTTTAACATAATTGACCTCTGGCATCAGGCACATTTTTCTCAGTTAGAACTGCCAATAAGCGACTATGTCACAGACTTAAAGTCAGTCTTGGATCAAAGTATACGTATCATCCAGGCAATGATAGATATATGTGCTAACAGTGGATGGCTTTCAAGTTCAATTACTTGCATGCATCTTTTGCAAATGGTTATGCAGGTATTTCTCTATAATTGCATTTGTGCTTTGTCATAAGATTGCAATGTTTTATAGGCAGGAAAGAAGTTAGACACAGCATGTAGTCTGCCACATTATTTAGTTTGTCTGTATTTTTATTTTTATTTTTTGGTTGGATGAAAGCCACAATATTTAGTTTGATTGCCTTGTCTGAAACAAGATGCTGATTCTTAATAATTTCCTTCTGTCGCTACTTTCTTAGTTAACGTATTATTGAGGGAAAAACTCTTCTGTTAAGTTTTGCTTTTTCTTTTATATGGTTAGTAGAGCACAATTTTCAATCTCAATAAGATGGAGTTCCAGAATTTGACTTCTTTTTTTAAGACAGTTTGTAACCCATAAAAACATGATGAGGCAAGATATGATAAACTGAAGCAGAGGCAATGGAAAAATATAATTAGTGCATGTAGGCTTCCACTACTAATTCTATGACGAAATTGACTCCAACCGTGTAAAACCCAATCAAATCCTGTAATTAATAATATAAATTTATTCTTTTAAACTTAAAGGAAGCACAAGCATGACATCTTAATATGAAAGTGTCTATTGTGTTGACTTTGTATCTGCAGTTGGTCCACCTAAATATTGGCTTAAGTTTTCAAATTGCTGGTAAGTTAACATGATATTAGAGTCTGGTCTTGTGTTCATATCCTGTTGATTTACTGTTTTTCTCATGTAAGTAAAAACCTAAAATAAAATTGAAAACAATGTTATGAGTCGCTTATGGCCTATGGGAGGAATACCAATAGATTTGATTAAATTAAGCCTGTATATATGTATTATTGTTGTCTTCAAATCTTTCTTTTTGATAAGTTGCTTGCAGTTTCATCTCCCCCTTTAATTTTTTTCTTGCCAGGGTTTGTGGTTTGATAAAGATTCGTCTTTATGGATGTTGCCATGCATGAGTGTTGAACTTGCAGATACTCTAAGCAGAAGAGGAATCTATTATGTGCAGCAACTATTGGACCTACCCAAGGCAACTTTGCATTCTGTGATAGGAAATTTCCCTGTTTCAAGATTCTCTCAGGTTGAGAGCTACTATAAAATATTGGTTTCTGCTTTTATGCATGTTAAAATTTTATACCTGCATCTTTTCATTTACGTGGGGAAAATGTGGGGGAGTTTGCCACCATTTTTATAGATAAGATAGTTCCTATTGAACTTTTCCCTCTCTTCTTTGTTTGCAAAAAAATTGTTAGCAAGATTTTGATTAGTTAACTTGGAATGCACATTAATGACTGCATTTGCACATAAGTCACAAGTAGTGAGAGCGAGAAATAGAGAAGGCAGTAATAATTATTATGGAAAGGAAGTAGTAAGTAGAAATATGCTCATGCAAGAACGTGAGAATAGTGTTGCTCCCTGGGCAAGGATCTCATATTCTCAACTTTGTTAAATTTGGTTGTTCATCATGAAGTGTGCCAGATATCACGAGGCTTGGTCATTATGTATCAGAGTTATAGAGGGGGAGCCCTGTGCTGGAAAAACACTTTTTAGAAAAAAATCTTGTCTACGTTAAAAAATTGCAGATATGCTAGGGAAGATTTTGACTTTTCTAAAATGATACATTTTCAAATTAGGAAAGAAAAATAATAATAATAATGAAAAGAGAGATGTAGATGATTTGATAAATGGTGGCTACTAATTGTTTTACCTTTTTGTTGAAATATAGTCATTTCTTAGATTTGGCAGGTAGGCATGTAAACTGATGAATTTATTTTTATTTATTTATTTTTTTACTAGGATCTGCAGCATTTTCCCCACATCCAGGTGAAATTAAGAGTTCTTCGAAGCGACGCTAATGTTGGAAAGTCTCCCTCTCTGAACATCAGATTAGAGAAAACTGGTCCCAGAAAGAAACTGACAAGAGCGTTTACCCCTCGTTTCCCGAAGGTAAAAGATTAATCTTTATCTCAAGTAATTTGAAAATACAAATTAAGCTTGACATTTTCTATGCAGATTAAAGATGAGGCATGGTGGTTGGTTCTTGGTAACACTTCCACCTCTGAATTATATGCACTGAAGAGGGTGTCCTTCTCTGATCACTTGAATACGCATATGGAGCTACCATCAGACCCAAATGCTGTGCAGGTTAAAATGCTTGCTTCTTTTCAAGTCTTATCTTTTCTTTCACCTTCTTGCTCTCTATTCTTTTTTATTATAAATATAATGGTATATATGGTATGGATTTTCCTAAAGTTAAATATTTAGCTTGCCTCTTTAATTTTAAAGTTGTAAACACTCGTAAAATAAGTTGTGTTAAATGTTGTTGAGCTCTTTTTGATCCGTGTATGAAAATTAAAATTGTATTTTAGGTGGCCCTGTATAAAGTTCAGTATGTTCATTATATCAGATTATGTTTTACTAGAGCATAGAAGGATGATAATATGCTAAGAATCCTAAGCAAGCATCCAATTGTGTTTTGGGAAGACAATATTTACCCTGTGGTTATGTTCAATTTGACTTGATATTCATCCTTATTCAAAATATAAATTTCCTTGCTTGTTGATTCCTACTTGCTGTCATTTCCAGGGGATGAAATTGATTTTAGTTTCAGATTGTTACATTGGTTTCGAACAAGAGCACTGCATTTGGAACTTAACTGAACACCAGCAGTCAAAATAGGAACTTGCTTATATTTTTGGCCTTGAAGAAATCAGAATCCCGCACGATTTGAATTTGCCAAAATGTCAGAAGTATAAAATATAAGTCCTTACCAAGGTAACTGGAGGAAGTGACATGGATTGAAAATACAAAATTGAATAATATAGACCACATTTTTTATAAATGTATAGACCACATTTTGTAAAATTGCCTGTTGAAAGTAATAAAGATTACTATTATATTCATTTGAATCTATTTTATGTTTATAATTACAGATGAAAGCATTTCATTACTATTACATGTTCCTACTGACATATTACTGTAGGTAAAGATAGAAAGATGGAAATTATAGTTGATGCAACAACCATGTTTTTCAACATTATAGGGAGGGATTGAATAATAAAATTTAAAAAAAAATGAAGAAAAGGGGAGGGAGGGTCTATTTGTGTAATGGTATACGATATGAACTGCAGAACATATATTCTTTTACACAATTTACATTCAAGGGCTAATGCTCACATTCACAAGCTATCAGTAGGCTTGATCCCACTCAGCATCAAAGAAACCAGCATCTTTCATCTCAGAGTAGTATGCGCTATCCAAAAGAAAATCTTCCTCCTGTGGAAAAATCAGAAGTTTTCATTATGTGCTTCTCACAAATTATTCAAAATCATAAAATACTAATTGGCTACATATGTTGAGAATATAACCTGGAAAAAATCTGCTAGGAAAGTTACATATAAAAAGGGTAAATACAAAGAATGGTAACATATCACTGTGAAATTGTATAACCTGTAGTAGAGAGGACAAAATAATGAGCATGAATAAAATTGCGAAGTAATGAAACCAAGAAAATTTATATTTTCAAGCATATAATTTTGTCAATACCAAATTCCAAAACCAGCACCAAGCCCACAGGCAAACAATAACACCAAACAGATCACAAACATTACAACGATGTAGTTGTGGAATGCTGGTCTAGCTGCAGAAGATGAAAAGAAAAGTTCATGTTGAATTAATTAAACACCAGTGAGATACTAATGCAATGTGAAACAGTAATGTACTCACGCGGGAGCTTCTCTCTCCATTTTGAGAAATGCACAAACAAGACGCAACCATAAACTGCAGTTGGCAACAAGATTTGGATGATCCTTAAGCCCCACTTTATGCTATCTACGTTTCCAGCATCATCAATGAACAACGGCACCCCAAATCAGAATACATAGACTGCCTGAGAAAAATATTCAGGAAAAGAAAATGACATACCAGAATAAACGATGGTTTATGTTGTACATAGATTATTCAACATGGCTCAACAAAGTAATAGTTTGAGCAGTTCCTTGACTCACTCTTTGTGTCTAGGCAACATATATTTGAATAATCTCCCATCAGAACTACCCATTTGGTGAACAGATAGTGCCCAGTTTGATCAAGGGACCCGCATAAGGATACTGCATGTTTACAACTTTACAAGAGAAAGAAACCCAAAAAAAAAAAAAAAAAATTAAAGTGACTCCATTTAACATATACAGGAAGTACAGTAACATGTTGGTATGAGAAAAACATCAGCAGAAGTGAGACAATAGAACTAATAAAGCATTATACATAAAAGAATTCCCACATTATGACCATACTTTAGAGCAACAAACTGGTCACTTGTTAGGAGACTGACATGCATCAAATAAGGATAGCAGTAAAACATAATCAAATAAAAAGCCTTAGAAAATAAATATAACAGCTTTAGGTCATAAACTAAGATTATTATATTTCAAATATACAGAAAATTTAATGTATTTGCACTAGTACATTAATACGTTCAAAGCAAAAGGAAAATATTACCTTAAGAAGAGTATCCAAGCCAACAATGATCCCTGAGACAAGGAAAGTACGTGCTAAAGCATTCACACCACTGGTATAGTCTTCCTGGAGTAAGAAAGCAACCGAGCTAATTTCCAAAGAAAGCATTCCAGAAGCTGTGAATGATGAGAGGAGATTCCAAGTAACCTCCTTCCCAGGAGAGCATTGCCATGCCTGTTTTATTAAAAAGAGGTTCATTCAGCACCATCTATCATCAAGATCTTAAAACCTTATACTTCAAATACTTGTGTCTACATTCCAATAATACCCATAAAGAACAAAAAAAAAGTCGTAGTTAAAGTTTCTGAGTTATTTTAAATGCATTATGAAGTATGGAAATTTTGTCTTTGCAAAACTAAAAGTCCGTTTGTTAACGCATTCAATCTTTTATTTTTGTTTTTTTGTTTATGATTTTTGGTTTATATTTTCGCTCAAAGTAAAAAAATGAAAAACAACAACATTTTTTGATTTTTTTTTTTATGAAAAACAAATTATTAGTTTTGGTAATCATTTTTTTATTAATTTTTTTATATTTTTTTCAAACTTTACAAATCAATTTAAACAAATCCATATTCAATTAATGTTGAACACCAAATCTTGGTCATAGTCAATTAATATCCCGACCTTGATCGAGCGGTCTTGGGTTTCGGCATGGACCATGCAGTCCTGGGTTCCAGTCCCGACGACCGGAGGATCCCGATTTCGGGTCCAACCGAGCAGTCTCAGGTTCCGGAACGACCTCGACGGTCCCAAGTTCCTGCTTCGACCTGGCGATCCCGAGTTCCAGATGCCCTACCTAAGCGGTCCCGGGAGGTCCTCCTAGGTTCTAGCCCCGACTAGGCGGTCCCTAGTTCGGGCCTGACCGGCTATCCCGGGTTCCGACATCGATTGGGCGGTCCCGGATTCTAGCTCAATCGGGCAATCCTGAGTTCCATCCTGACTTGGCAATCCCAGGTTCTGTCCAACCGAGCAGTCTCGGGTTCTGACCCGACCTGGCAGTCCCGGGTTCTGGCACTGATCGGGCGGTCTTGGCTTCAGGTCCTAATTGAGCAGTCTAGGGTTTTGATCTAGACCGGGCTATTACGGATTCCAGCCCTGATCGGGCGGTCTCGAGTACTGGCCCAAACCTGGAAGTCCTAAGCTTTGGCCCCAACTGGACAATCTCGGCCACATCTGGAAGGTGCCAGTATTGGCAGTCTTACGTTTAAGCCTTGTTTGAGTTGTCTTATATCCTGGCATTATCAAGGATAAAAAATAAAAATAAAAATAAATGACTTTTTAAGGTGTCGTTTGATAACCCATGCATTTATGATTTTTAGTTTTTGTTTTTAAATTCTTTAAAAACCAAAAATGAAAATACGTTTGATAACCATTTTCATTTATTTTTTTGAAAAAACAAAAAATGAAAATGCATTTGATAACCATTTTCATTTTTAAAAAACAAAACCATTTTAACTTTTCTTTAAAAAAAAAAAAACGTTAAAAAATCAGGATCGGAACCCAGGATCGCTTGGTCGGGGCTGGAACCCGGGACCGCCTGGTCGGGGTCAGAACCTGAGACTGCCCGGTCCAGGCCAGAACCCAGGACAACCCAGTCGATGCAGTACCCTGGACCGCCTGGATTGTTTGGTCCGGACTAGAATCCGGAATCAAGACAACCTGGTTCGAGCCGAAATTTGGAACACTACGGTCGGGGCCAAAATTTGGAACCGACAATAATCAAATATGGATTTGTTTAAATTTATTTGTAAAGTTTAAAAAAAATAAAAAAATAAAAATGCTTATCAAAAATAATTTTTTTGCATAAAAAAAATTAAAAAATAGTTGTTGTTTTTCATTTTTTTCCTTTCAGCAAAACCATAAACCAAAAACCATAAATAAAAACTATAAACCATAAATCATAAACAAAAGCTAAAAACAAAAATTGAGTGCGTTAACAAATAGACTCTAAGGTTTTTTTTTTAAAAAAAAGTAAAAATGGTTTTTATTTTAAAAAAAATAAAAAATGATTGTCAAATGCATTTTGTTTTTAGTTTTTTTAAAAATAAATAAAAATTGTTATCATTCGCATTTTTATTTTCAAAAAATTCAAAAATAAAAACTAAAAACAAAAATGAATAGATTATCAAACGGCACTTAAAAAATAGTATTTTACTTTTTTAGGTGAAGTCTTTGATTGCCTCAAGTCAAAATCCATACTAAACATACATATTTAAGAACCAAAATTTTATTGATAAAATGATTTGATATCCATTTAAATTGACAATGCACAGCTGGGATTGAGACAAGATCATTAAAAAAAAAAAAAAAGGGGGAGCAACCTAATTCAGCAATCAAATATACAAATAATCGGTAGCAATCAAACATAGAAATACTTGTACATTCAAGAGTTGAAGGCAGGAAATACTTAAACCCTCCTCGCATTCAAAACTTGAATGTTAATTTTTTTCTCGTTTAACTTATTTTCTCGACATTCACAATACTAATTTTTATTCAAAGCTTTGTTACGATGATCAATTTTCAATATAAATACTTTGCGAGCAATTACTTTCGAAGCTATATGGGGCAATCATATGTAAAATTTTCTCCCCTAGCCTTTTATCATGTTAAAATTCAGGATCAAATAATGCAATAGAACCCTCATAACATCCTATTTCCTTATCATATTCCCAGATTTTTTCATCAGCCATTCACCACATCAAAAAGAGAATTGGGTGCCAAAAAAGAAAAATAAAAAAATAAAAACTGAAATTTATAAAACCACTCACCAGAAGAGAGCACAAGCAAGGTTGAGAATGCTAGCGATCCAAAGGAAAGCATAATACGAAATCATAACATAGGACCGGCCATTGCAGAGCTTCTTCAGATTCTTCTTCGTGTGAACCGCTAAATACACCATGAAGATAACAGATTGCACAACCATAAACATGTCGAAGCAGAGTCCATGGCAATTCGAGCTGGAGGAGGAAGAGGTTTTGATCAGAAAGCTCGAACCTTCACTGTCGATTGCGAAGGCGGGAGAACTCGCAATTGGTGGAATGGAGACCGAGGTGTTGAACGCCACTTGCAAATTCTTCACCATTCCTTTGCGATTACACAGGAAAATCGAAATTTGGCGAGTGAGATCAAAATCGGGGAGGGAACATTGTTTGGAAAATGAAATAAGAAATTAACGAAAAGGAAAAGAAAATGTTGCAGAATGCAGAGGATTCGGGATCAGGAACCAATCGCAAACGATCTATTTAAGCTCTACGGAAAGAGTTTTTGGTATGATTCAGTTTTACGCCAATTTCCTCATCATACCCTCCATTAAACATAAAATTATTATTATTTCACGTACTGTTTTTTTTAATGCATCATTTGATATCGATAAAAATACAAAAGAAATGACGAAATTTTTTAAAAAAAATTTAAAATTTTTTAAGGAAACTTTAGAATATGCTTATTTATTAGATACTTTATTAATTTAACTATAAAAATTAAAAAAAAACATTGAGTGAGAATCATATTTATGATAATTAAAAGACTTATAGCACTCGCTGATAGGAAAAAAAATGTTATTAATTAAGTAATAAATTATTCATTAATCAAAATAATAATACAAGTACATAATAATTTAAATATGGGCCAATACCACATAGAATTTTTTGGTAGTTGAAAATTTTCACCATCATCATCATTTCTAGTTGTGTATTGAGAGAAATATTGATCAAAATGCACATCTCCTTAATAATTTTGTATGTAATTGTTAACATATCAACCATATAAATATAATATTTCATGTAATTGTCTTTGCTTATAGTTATGATATGGATATGACATTGATTGACTCTGTTCATAACCGCTAACCCCTGATGGTTGAGTTTAAGAATTTATCCATGAGTTATTACTTGATGACATTCCATAATTATCCATTAAATAAGAGTTATTATATTCACTCTCAATCCTAATTGATCCAAAATTTGTAGAAAAAGATTTATCTTCTTGTTGTGATATTCTCATTGTACCATTTTCTCTACACATATAATCTTTTCATATAGCATCAATTTGTAGCCCACCTTCTCTACTTCCATGATACTCATCTTGAGTTGCATGAGTGTAATATTTTTCACCAGTGGATGCACTCAATCTTTGTTGAATTAGTGATTCTCTTTCATAACCACTTCTAACTTCACAAGAGCATCTTTTTCTTCTTCTTTAAATTGGTTTAGAATGACTTTCATTTTCATCATTGTTTTTTTATTATTATTGAAGACTAGATGATAGATGCATGATTCCTTTACCTGAGCAATTATATTGGTAAAAGAAAATGATTATAATATAAAAAAAATAATACAATTTTATAATTGCAGATATTTTGCGGGATAAATTATATCTTATATGATTAGATGATGTGAGTTCTTAACTTTTAATCAAATAATTTTTTAACTTGTTGATAACTTATCACAAAATAATTTTATTTTTTTAAATTATAACTATTTTTTTATTTTAAATTGTAATCATTGTTTTACATTTTTTTCTAATTGTTTCAATTTTTCTTTTAAATTTCAATTCGCCTAATTATAAGACATTAGTTCAAATATATCATCAATAAATAATTATAATTTAAAAAAATGTTCAAATATTTTATAAAAATTTGACAATTTAAATTTTTCCATAAAAAATTTGACTAAATTATGAAGCAATTGCCAGTAAAATTTTGATAGAAATATCGTGAAAATTTTGGCAAAAATTATGAAAATTTCACCTTTGTTTTTGTTGGAACATGAAATAAATTTCTCTATCTCTCAAAAATCAAAATTTTGCCAAAAATATCGATTTTTTCAACATTGATAGTGACTTTTTAATGTACGTGAGGAATTTCCCATTTTTGCTGAATATGAGTATAAATCAGCTTAATTTTTTTTTCTTCGTACTAATATAATTTAGCATTTAAAAAGTTTAAACAAAATTAAGGTGTGATGGTTTTGAATTGAATTATGCTACGCCATTTATAAACTTCAAAAGATGTTAAAAAAAAAAAAAGTTGTTAATGCAAAAGTTGTAAATTTAGGTGGTAATATAACTAAAAAACGATTTGTTAATTAACATATTAATGTTAATATTATTAATGTTAATACGATTAACATAATTAAAGTCACTACTAGATTTTTCTGTTTATTTAAAAATTGAAAACTGGACATGAATTAGTTAAATAAATTAATAAAAAGTTAAAATAATAATAAATATATACTACTATAATAATATAAAAAATAATAAAATAATATAGATAATAATAATATTTTATTTAAATAAATTAAAAATGTCAACCCAATATGAAAAAATAAATATATACAAATTAGAATTGAATTTTTTTTACATGATAAATAAATAAATTGACACCAAAATAAATTGTCAACACGAATTGCCATTTCTAAATGCGAATACAACAATATAATGGGATAAAGTGCAAAAATGTCAAAATTACATAAGCGTTGATGCCAAAACCCATGGGGTAACAATGTTTTAGCCCGTCAACTATACTATTTCTTACACTATGCCCTCCAAGCTACAAATCCCTCAAATTGCCTTCTGAATTATTATTTTCATGTTAGTTTAGTCCAATCATGCAATTTTTTTTAATAAGTTTTGCAAAATTAGTCATATATACTCATAGTTGAAAAAATCAAAAATTTCGGCGAAATTTCACAGAAATTTCATTTTTTTGGGGAGAGAGATATTAATTTTATCCCAAAAAAAAAGGTCAAAATTTCCATAATTTTCGTCGAAATTTCCGATATTTCTTCGATATTTCCTCAATATTTCCGTCGAAATTTCCATGGTAATTCTTTCACAAACTGGTCAAAATTTCCATAATTTCCGTGGAAATTTCCGATATTTCCACGATATTTCCGTCGAAATTTCCAAAGTAATTGCTTCACAAACTAGTCAAAATTTCCGTGGAAATTTCCAAAATATCCGTGGAAATTTCCGAAATTTCCATGGAAATTTAAATTGTTTAAANAATTGTTTCCACCATTATTTTGTTTCTTGATTCCTACGTAATGGAGAGTATCTCCAACAAATGTACAATATGCACTAGTTCATCTTCTATCATTTTGGAAACCAAACCATCTAACAAATTATAATATAATCTGTTAACACGACATGAATCCGTCCGTATTTTTACCGGTTTAGATTTGTGTATAACGGATTGGGTTGGTAACGGGTCAACCCGTTAAAAACTTATTATGTTAACGGATCGTAACGGATTAATCAGCGAAAAACAAGTTTAATCCGTTAAGATTTTTTTCTTTAATTGCCTATTTATGATTTATGAATACTTACTCAACTTATATATGATTTATAAGTTGAAGTATAAGATTTAAAAAGAATAGCATATTTATGATTTATAAATACTTACTCAACTTATATATCTATTTCTTCTATATTTTGCAAATTGTATGATTATGTTGTTTTGGTTCATTGTAAATATTAATTTTCAAACTTTGTAAAAATGGAAGTAGATTGATATATCTTTGTGTTAAAAAATAATGTATTTTAACTTTCTATTTTTCTTGCCCGTGAGTTGGACCACACATAAAATTATATGAAAAAACTTATAATTTTAGTGCAAAATGCTGTGTAAAAGCTTAAACTATAATTTTTTGTGATTATTATTTAAATCAATATTCTCCATCTCAATTAGGTCTTATATATTTGTCGTCTTATGTATATTATTTTTATTTTTTATTTTTGTGTATTTGTATGCGTGGAGCTTTCATATTCATATGGTTGCTCCACTTTTATCTCAATTAGGACACAATTGATTTTGCATTTTTGTTTTTATTTCTCTGTCTTCTTTTGCTATTTTTATCTACGATAGAGATGTTGTAATACACTATGTTTCGTCTTTTTCGCTACATTTAACAAAACACATTGTGTTTTGTTATTTTTTAATACGTATTAAATATGTTATTTTAATTTTTATTATTGATTTATAAAAATATTTGAGTATTATATCATTTATACTTGTGTTTTATTATATTATACGATATTTCCGTCGATACCGATATTTTCATCCTTGTATATACTGTCTAGAAGTAAAATAAAATAGATTCTAAGCAAATTTTTTTCTTTTATAATTAGATTCTAAACAGAGTTAGATAGGTTGTGTATGTTTAATTTCATCAAATTCATGTGTAATAATGATTATTTAGACTTAACTAATAGAAAAATAATAGCTCAAGCACATGTGAGAGATTTTGTATTAGACAAAGTGACAAATGTAGGATAATTAGGGGAGATAGTTATCAATTCAAATCATCCTAAAATTAAAATCAATTAAAAAAAAAAAGAAAAAAAACCCGTTTTTTATAAATTAAATCATCCTAAAATTGTATAATATCCAAACACTTTTAATTATTCATTTACATATATTAAACATTTTCAGTACTTACTACGTGAATAAAATATTAACAAAAATCAAATGACAGTTGTGGCCAATATTATAAAATGCTATATAAATGGATGATCATCCGTGTTTCATTATCTATGATTTATTGAAATTACATAATTATTTTTAGGTTTAAATGCATTTTAGTACTTTTTAAAATTGAATTTGTTTAC